>SKCR01013153.1:0-21180 GCA_019454045.1 Zanthoxylum bungeanum
TAGGAATTCAGCGTATTCAAAACCAACGACTATGAATATTTATTTTAAGAGTAGTTTATAATAGTCCTATTATCCCAATGTCGGACCACATTATTACTACATGACTATTATAAGGTCGATGCCATTCTTAGCATATTTATATACATCAATCTAATATGCATAATGACATTACAATTAATAAGATTTGAAATAAAAATATAGTTTTTTATTAATAAATAATAAAATATACAGTACATTATTCGGATTGGCGCTCCAAGCACCAACTCCAATAAACTCTCACTTGCTTAGTGCTAATCCGGATGGTACCGTAGTCCCATCTCCTCCACATATTTTTCGAATAATTTAGGAGGTAAGGCCTTAGTAAGCGGGTCTGCTATGTTGTCTAATCCTTGAACTTACCACTATGTCTTTACGTTCAATAATCTCCCTAATCACAAGATATTTCCTTTACACGTGTTTAGACTTAGAATGCACCCTCGGCTCCTTAGCCTGCGCAATGGCTCCGCTATTATCACACTACAATGAGATCAAATCCGTAATACTAGGCATAATGTCAGTTCCATGATAAAATTTCTATTCCAAATAGCTTCTTTAGCAGCTTCTGAAGCCACTATAAATTCCGCCTCAGTGGTGGAATCAGTGTTTGAGCTTACATTGATCATCGCCAACTGACCGCACCACCATTAAGGGTAAATATGTATTCACATGTAGACTTTCTATCATCTGAATCTCCCTGGAAGTCAGAGTCTGTATAACCCTTAACTTGTAGCTCATTTTCTCCATATATCGGAAATTTATCCTTAGTTCCCTTAAGATATTTCAGGATACCCTTAAGATATTTCAAGATATATTTCACGGTTGTCCAATGATCATTACCTGGATTAGATAGATATCGGCTAGTCACACTGACGTCGAAATTGATGTCAGGTCTCATATATGGCAAAACATACATAATGCTTCCAATACAAGAAGCATATGACAATTAGATATTCTAACTCTATCTTTCTCAGTTTGAGGTTCCATTTTCTTTCTTTGAAAGATGTATGCTGTATCGTAAATGTACATTTGCTGCCTTGCAATTGGTAAAACCGTACCTTTCTAACATCTTATCTATGTACGTCAATTGCGACAACCCTATAAGCTTCCTAACTCTATCCCGGTAGAGCCTTATACATAGGATATGAAGCTTCACCCATGTCTTTCATGGAGAAGTTCTTGAAAAGATAGGCTTTCACACATTGCATCGATCCTATATCATTTCCAATGATAATGATGTCATCTACATATAAAACTAGGAAAACTATCATGCTCTCACTCACTTCTCTTATTAACACTGGTTCTTCCTCGTTCTTGATGAATCTAGATATTCTATTATCTCATCAAAATGACTATTTCAGCTTCGGGATGCCTGTTTATGTCCATAAATAGAATTTTGGAGCTTATAAACCAGGTTTGAAGTCTAACTGGATACGAAACCCTCTGGTTGTTCCATATAGATATCCTCCTCAAGAATCCATTTAGGAAAACGGTTTTTACAATCCATCTGCTATATCTCATAAAGAATCCTAATGAATTTTAGCATGGCTACTGGTGAAAATGTTTCCTCATAGTAATCCCAGGACGTTGAGTGTAATATTTTGCTACCAATCGGGCTTTAAAGGTTTCCACCTTTCCATCGGGCCCTCGTTTCCTTTTGTAAACCCATTTACAACCAATAGGTTTAACTCCTTCAGGAAGTTCAACTAAGTCCCAAACTTGATGGTCATGCATATAATCCATCTCGGACTTCACGACTTCCTGCAATTTTCCCAAATTAATATCCAATATCGTTTCTTTATACGTAGTAGGATCTGTTTCCTCCAATAGGAGAACATCAAGGCTCACATCATATGTTTAAAATAATCTCTCAGGAGGTTTTGATATTCTATTCGACTTATGTAGAACCTGTGTTGTATCATTCACCTAGTTGGATATGTGGTTCCATCTCAGGTTCCTTACTATTGGGATCAAACTCATCAAGTTCAATCTTTCTACAATTCCCATTATTTCTCAAAAATTCCTTTCAAGAAAAGTGGCAAAGCAAACAAAAAATACATTTCGTTGCTCAAAATCGTAGAATTGATATCCCGAAGAGTTTTCAGGATATCCAACGAAAATTATATTTATACCCCTTGGGTGCTAGTTTATCCCGCTGTGCAACTCTAATGTATGCAGGACAGCCCCAAATCTTTAAATATCCAAGACTTGGATTTCTACCGAACCATATCTGATACGAGATCATAGAAACAAATTTTGATGGAACCCTATTAAGTATGTGGGCAGTGTTGGACAATTATGACCCATAAAGTCACTATTTGTAAAAGACATTGTGGTTTTTGTACAAATTAACTATGTGACAATGGAAATTGTTATTTTATCATTTTGTAATTAGATTACTTAAATATATAAATGATAAAAGTCCTTATGATTAGTTCCGGATTATAAGATATGAGACAATCAATCCACGAAGGTTTAAATTATTAAATATCCCTAGTCGTAGTATTATCGAGACTGGACATCGATAATGCAGAATAGACTAGTATTGCACTTGTGCGTGTTATGGAAGCGTAACAGCATAGTTCTCATATATTTAAGTATTTGATACTTTTGCAAATGTGATAGGAGGTTGTGTTTGCCGATGGTATGGAAATAGCTTCACTCTGGATAGACCCCGCTGAATCCCATTTGTAGTATGACTATGTGTCTAGGGAATCCGCATCAGGGTAGGTGTATATGGTCTTAACCTGAGACTTGCATTGCTAATACTTGCGACAATCAATACGCTTTGGTTTTGGTCATCCGGGACTTTAACAGGTTCTGTGTACGCCTCTTCTGGGTTTATTGAGAATCATAGTGTATTGGGTGTGAGGTCAAGATGAAAGTATCACTTCAGTCATATGGAGATGATGATCACGTAGGGATACATAACTGGTTCTCTATTATGTTGCAACTATCGGGATAATATGACAAGGTCATGATTATCCAATTATATAGACTAGTTGCTTGTGATCCGATATATGCTTCGCACGGGGCATACACTATTCCAGCCACATGCCTTGCATATGACATCAGATACTGGATCGCAATACGCAATACTACGTATACTATACGCCTGACAAAGATTATATATTCCTTAAGAATATTTCTGGAGAATTGGGTAAGCACAGTGCTTTGCTAGATGCTAACCATGTCTTATAAATCGGTAAGAATGTGATACCGGGTACGCACGTGTTCGGATAGTCCGACGACCGGATTTACTGCCAACATATCCAGAGATCTCATGGTCGCTTCCCGAAGATTCACCGATGACGTATGACTCGAACATAATTAATCTGTGATTAATTAGAAGAGAGAAAATTAATCTAGGATTAATTACAGCGAGAATTTATCTGGGATAAAATTCAATTGATAGAGAGAGAACGATTAATTTGGAATTAATCGATTAAATAATATATTCGATATATTAAATGAGATTAGATTTCATAATGGAATTAAAATTGGATTTTAATTTGGGCGAACGAATTAATTTAGAATTAATTCGCGAGCGACTTCAATAGTATTTTTGCTAGGCATAATTATTTAATTAAATTTGATTTAATTACGTCGCAACGGAAAATTCGTTAGTTCGGAATTAACAAACCCGAGTCCGGAATGTGTTTACGGGCCTACTCAGATTTTGAATCAAGTGGGGCCCACCACTTGTCACATCACCTAGTCAACTTTATCAACTTTTGGTTGATAGAAGTTGGTGGGATTTTTTGGTTAGCATGTTTCTTACACAAAGCATTATTAAAGTTGATGTGTAAGTGACATATACCAACTTTGGATTTTGGTATTACTTTACATTGATTTTTGAAATCAAAAAACACTTCACTCATTTTTTTCTCTTCTCTCACCATTGGGCGTGAAAAGCATTCTCCCTCTCATTTCATCTACTTTGCCGTGAGTTACAAAGACACAAGGGGAAATTTTGTTGCAAAATTTTCCTAGAGCTAGCACTTAAAGAATCATACAAAGGTGATAGGCAAACGTTTCCCATTGAGTTTGGAATCAAACTTCAAAGCTTGGAGCTACACCAATCATTCAAAGAGGAGCTTGGAGCAACTTCAAAGGAACAAAATTTTTGTTCTCAACACATCCACTCTACCGATCAAAGTGAGTATAATTTCTGCTACTTCTTTGCGTATTCACATATGTTTTATGCTTATTAGATCCTTGGCAATGTTCTTAGAGAACCCAACTGTAGGACATAGAACTTGACG
This sequence comes from Zanthoxylum bungeanum, assembly GCA_019454045.1. NCBI lineage: Eukaryota > Viridiplantae > Streptophyta > Magnoliopsida > Sapindales > Rutaceae > Zanthoxylum > Zanthoxylum bungeanum. The sequence continues at coordinate 4,302 of SKCR01013153.1, forward strand.
ACGCTGTTCTAGGCTCGCGACCTAGTGGGGAGTACGAAATAACATGGAGTTGCCACCCGGTGTGACCGGGACAAAGATTTAAGGCCGCACTCACCCCTCACAAGGGAAGACCTCAAACCGTTGGGTTCAGAATGGTCCCTTACTTATGTCACTTGTGATGATATGATTTGTGCAATAAACTAACCGAATCTATTAAACATTCATGCTCAAGGGTGACCTATGTCTAGTTTGCATTCATCGAAATAACTCATAATCTAAGTTTGCATGCTTGGAAAATAAGTCATTAAACGGTAAACACAATACCACACAATGAGCATATTGAACCATTCAATTGAAATAAACAAATAACTATTTGAACATAAACATAGACTAAACAACACATCATGCATAAAAATAACATTATCATGCTTTGACAATAAATAATAAATTAAACTAAATCATGCTTTTAAATAACGAATAAATAATCTACGAACTATAGCATGCTCAAATACGAATTTGGATGGAACGAAATATATGCCTCTTAAGTGGTACGTGGCGTTGTATCCTGAGTACAAACCGCACTACCGTCCATTCGGATTCGGCTACGGAATTTACATCCTGGTTTCCATCCTATATACCACAAAAGGGAACACATATTCCGCTAATCCAATAATCATACCTCAACAAACGACTCTCATGTGATAATATTTTTTAAAATAAATAAAGAAACGAAACATAATAAAAAAAGGGTGCCCTCAGGTCTAACCTCTTTTGTCGTCTCACGAAAGCGCGTTTCACGGCCGTCGAAGGTTGATGTTCCACAATTTTTTTCTGTTCACTAATCCAACATTTTCCTCGCTGTTTCGCTGTTTGGACTGCTGTTTTCACTCCGTTTCGCTGCTATTTTAAGGGTATTTTTTGGTCACTGTTTTAGGTTGATTTGGGGATTGTTTTGGGCAGTTTGGAGGAGTTGTTTTAGAGGCTATTTATGCGGCAAACTGGGTTGTGCAATGGGGTAAATTTGCGGCTGTGTTAAGTGAGTGTGTGGCTTACGTTTGAAGGTTAATGTGTGAGGGCTCTTGGTGGCTTGCGTGAGGGCAAAGGAGTTTAATGGGCAGTCAATTGATGAAGGTTAAATGTTGATTTGTTGATGCGTGAATGTGAGCGTGTGTGCTGAGTGATGGCTGGAAGGGCTATGTTGGCGTGAAGTGTGTGGGGACGTGTGGCGTGAAAGGCTGGAAGGGAAATTGGCGTGAGTGGGTGAGCTGTGGCTTGTGATGCGGCAATTTAAGGGTTTTGTTTGTTGGGTGCTAGGGGCTGTTGGGGTGAACTGTGCGTGAGTGCGTGAAGGTGCTGTGTGGGGGGCATGTGGCTTCTTCACGTGGAGATGGCTTGAATGATGTATAGGCGTGGTGAAGCTAGGGGCGTGAGGGGAGTCTTATGCGATGAAAGGCTGGTTTTGTGTGTGAAGTAAGGGTGATTTGTGGGCTACGTGAGTGAGGGGAGAGAAGGGCAGGTTTAGGGTTATTATTTTTTGTATTTTTTGTGTGAATTTGCCAGGGTTCATAAATGGGGTGAATGCCTCTTTTTATAGGCAAATGGATGAAGGCTTACCTTATTTGAGAAGGAGAAGGATTTTGTGTTTTAATCAGATATCTTTTTAATTAGTATTTGATGAGGGAAAATCTTTTAATTAAGGGAATTGATTTGATTTGTTCTTTTTATTAAGGATATGGTTTATTTAAATTGGTAGGTGATTAATTAAATTAGGAACGTTATTTGTTTTAGTTTAGGAAAGGGATTTGTTTTAATTAGGAAGGTGATTTATGGAATTTAATTTGAAATTTTATTTAATTTGTGACATGTGTTTTAATTTAATTTAATGGATTTATTTAGTTTAGGAATGTGATTTAATTTAATTTAAGTTTATTTAATTGGTTTTAATTTAATTTGTGACATGCATTTTAAATGTTTTATTATTTTGGATTGGGCTTGGTGTGTTTAAAAACAGAGGTCCAACAAGCGAACCCGAAGCGAAACAAGCGAGTTAAATCTGACAAAATGCTAATTTCCAACTTTCCCCTTCCAACGTCCGTTTCCCGCGGTTTTCACAACTAAAGAGGTAGTGTCTCCATACGAGACTCATCATCGGGCTTATATGCAAAAATGCAGTGCCTACACCAACAGGCAGCAGTAAGTAAAATATAACCCCAAATGTAATAAGAAAGATCTGTATAACTCATCATGGATCGCACCATATCCAATAAAGTATGATTTTTTCGCTCAGACACACCATTGTGTTGAGGTGCTCCTGGTCGGCTATATTGGGTGAGAATTTCATTCTCTCTTAAATAACTTATGAATTCGTCACTCATGTATTCACTGTCTCGATCTGATTTGAAGGCACTGGATGAATTTACCGATTTATTTTTCTACTTCATTTCAGAATATTTTAAACTTGTCAAATGTTTTCGATTTATGTCTCATCAAATAGACATTCATATCTAGACTTATCATTTGTGAAAGTCACGAAGTATGTTGAACCATCATGAGTGGCATGATTTAATGGACCACACACATCGCTATGTATTAGTTCCAATAAATATTCATCACGGTGTCCAACACCAAGAAATTGGGCCTTTGTCATCTTCCCTTGAATACATGACTCACAAATCGGATATGATCTAAGGTAAGATTTTCAATCAAATCATCCTTAACCAATTTTGATAGACGTCTAACACCTATGTGGCCCAACCTCATATGCCATAATTCAATATTATGTAATTCAGATCTCCTACTTGTATTTTCCTCTACATTAAAGCCATCTCTATATGTTTCTAAAACATAGTGACCGTTAGATAAAGAACATTCACATATCAAATTCTTATCTTTATCATATAAACATAAAGTTCCATCTTTAATGTTTATTTTATATCCCTCTTGTTGGAAAATAATAACCAAGCCCCAAGATCAATAAGAACAAGCAAAATACATAAATACATGAATGAATTAATTGAAGTATGGCGGAATCATACTCACAATACTTGAAGATGGATGCTAAGATGATGCGAAATTCCTCCCTTGTGCAGTGAAGCTCTCGGCCAAGAAGAAAAGAGGGACTCCAAGTCGAGTTTGATCCTTCCAAGCTCAAGGATTAGTTTCCCATATCACCTATGTATGATCCCTTGAAGGTGCTAGCCTTTGTTGTGATTTTGAATGCACAACTTCTTCAAATCTTGCCACAAAAATTGAAGAAATGGAGAGCCCAAAACTGCATGTAGTTTCGGCAATGTGAGAGAGAGGAGAGTTCAATGATTTTTGTTACAAAAAATCAATTATATTTATGCCATAATATTTATTAAATTAATAATAAACTTATGACACAAATCATGCAATGGCTTAGAGTGTCAAACACTCAAACTCCATGCAAAACCATTGAGTGTATTGTACACTATCACCATGCAATGTATTAACAATTAAATAATGCATAAAATGACATGTGTCATGTGGGCCCCACACGTTTCCAAATGAAAGTGGGCCCACGTGCACTCACGCGTTCGGGTTTGATATTTCTGAAATATCGAACTTACGTCGCGACGTTAATTAAATCGGATTTAAATAAATAATTGCGCCTAGCGAAATTATTATTTACGTCGCTAACGAATTAATTCTAAATTAACTCGTTTGCCCGAATTAAAATCTAATTTTAATTTCGCGTCGAAATCGAATTTCGATTATTATATCGAATATAATAATTTTGCGATTAATTCCAAATTGATCGTTCTCTCTCTTTTGTATAGTACTTTATCCAATAAAGTCTCTCCGTAATTAATCCAAGATTAATCGAGTTGAATCATACGTCATTGGTGAATCTTCGGGAAGCGACCCAAGAGATCTCCGGATATGTTGGCAGTAAATACGGTCATCGGATAATCCGAACACGTACGTACCTCGATCGTACTACGTTTTTACCGATTCACAAGACAAGGTTGGCTTCTAGCAAAGCGCCATGCCTACCCAATTCTCCAGAAATATTCTTATAGGAATATAAGATCTATATCAAGCGTAGTATACCGTAGTATTGCGTACATCGATCCAGTATCGGACGATCACATGTTAGGCCTGGGGCTGGAAATGTGTCTGCCCCGTACGAAACATATATCGGACATCAAGCAACTAGTCTCTTTAAATCGGACAATCCTGACCTGGTCATATTGTCCCGACGGTTGCAACCTTTTATAGAGTACTAGTTCTGTGTCCTGCGTGATCATCACCTCCATATGTCTGAAGTGATACTCCCATCTCGACATCACATCCAGTACACTACGATTCTCGATAAACCCAGAAGAGGTGTACACAGAACCGGTTAAGGTCCCCAACCACCAAAACCAAAGTTTACCGATTGTCGCAAGTACTAGCGATGTAAGTCTCAGGTTAAGACCATATACACCTACCCTGATGCGGCCTCCCATAGACACGCAGACATACTACCAATGGGATTCCGCGGGGTCTATCCAGAGCGAAGCTGTTTTCCGTACCATCGGTAAACACAACCTCCTATCGCACTTGCATAAGTAACCAATACTTAAATATATGAGAACTATGCCGTTGTGCCCTCACAACGTGCACAAGCGCAATACTAGTCTATTCCGCATTATCGATGTCCGATCTCGATAATACTCCGACTAAGGATATTTAATGATTAAACCTTTATGGATTGATACTGTCTCATATCATCTCAATCCGGTATTAATCATATGGACTTTCGCCATTTATATATCAAAGTAAATAATATAACAAAACGGTAAAAGGCAATTTCATTATCACATAGTTAATTTTGCACAATAATACAATATCATTTACAAACAGTGACGCTATGGGACATATTGTCTAACAATCTCCCACTTGGCCTATAGCCAGTCACTCAAGCATCTAATACCCGAACTATGTATGTGTCGTTCAAAAACTTGCTGAAGAACAGCCTTCGTTAGCGGATCTGCAATGTTGTCATCTGATGTGACCTTCTCGACCTTTACATCGCCACGATGTATAATCTCCCGAATCAGATGGTAACGTCGAAGAACATGCTTGGACCGTTGATGAGACCTTGGTTCCTTAGCCTGTGCTATAGCCTCGTTATTGTCACAATACAATGGAACGGGCTCAGCTGCTAACGGAACTACTCCTAATCCGATTAGGAACTTTCGGATCCAAACTGCCTCCTTTGCTGCTTCAGATGCAGCGATGTACTCCGCTTCTGTTGTTGAATCGGCAACAGTATCTTGCTTGGAAGATTTCCACCTCACTGCTCCGTTATTCAAACAAAAAATGTACCCGGATTGCGACTTGTAGTCATCCTTGTCGGTTTGGAAACTTGCATCGGTATACCCAGATACCGCAAGTTCTCCGCCTCCATAAATTAAGAAAGCATCCTTAGTTCGTTTAAGATACTTAAGGATATTCTTAACTGCTATCCAGTGACCTTCACCTGGATCGGCCTGATAGCGACTGCACATGCTCAAAGCATATGAGACATCAGGTCGTGTACATATCATGGCATACATGATCGATCCGACTGCCGAGGCGAACGGTATCCAACTCATGTTGTCTCTCTCTTCCTGAGTCTTAGGACACATGTCCTTAGATAGAGAGGTACCACGTACCATTGGAACCAATCCCTCTTGGATTGTTCCATGTTGAATCGCTTCAACACTTTATCAATGTATGTACTCTGGGAGAGTCCAAGCAGCTTTCTAGATCTATCCCGGTAGATCTTTATTCCAAGAATAAAGGCTGCTTCTCCCAGATCTTTCATGGAGAATTTTAATGAAAGCCAAGCTTTCACCGACGTTAGCATGGGAATGTCATTGCCTATAAGCAATACGTCGTCGACATAAAGGACAATAAAAGTAAGTGCTCTCCCACTAACCTTCTTGTATACACAAGGGTCATCTGCGTTTTGCACGAAATCATATTCTTTTATGATCTCATCAAAACGCTGATTCCATGACCGTGATGCTTGCTTCAATCCATAAATGGATCGATTTAACTTACAAACCTTGTTTGCAAGTCTAGGTACGATAAAACCGTCAGGCTGTTGCATATAAACATCCTCCAAAAGGTTTCCGTTAAGGAAAGCGGTTTTAACGTCCATCTGCCATATCTCGTAATCGAAATATGTAGCTATTGCAAGCATTATCCGAATGGATTTAATCATGGCAACGGGTGAGAAGGTTTCGTCATAATCAATACCATATTGTTGACGATACCCCTTCGCTACAAGCCTAGCTTTGTACGTTTGTACGTTGCCATCCATGTCGGTCTTCTTCTTGAAGATCCATCTGCATCCAATAGGCTTTACGCCTTCTGGTGCATCAACCAGTGTCCAAACTTGGTTGGCGTACATGGAATCCATCTCGGACTTCATGGCTTCTTGCCATAAAGCGGAATCGATATTTTGTATCGCTTCCTCATACGTAGCCGGCTCATTATCCTCAATAAGATTAATATCTACATGAGGTGAGATCAGGAACCCATACCTCTCAGATACTGTTCTGACTCTCTCCGACCTACGCGGTCCTTGTGTATGTGAAGTTTGTGGTACAGACTCATCCCGGACGGTCTGTTCTTGTTCCGTCGTTGATTCATTGCCAGGAACAGTATCACTACGATCTTCATCGAGTTCTACTTTCCTCCCACTTACACACTGCATTTATAAAATCCTTCTCAAGGAAAAATGCTTGTAGAGCAACAAATACTTTGTTCTCTTGTGGGTGATAGAAGTAATATCCTTTGGTTTCCCTAGGATATCCTACGAAAAGGCATTTATCAGATTTGGGTTCAAGTTTGGTACCTTCCAAACGTTTAACATATGCCCAGCATCCCCAAATCTTCAGGAAAGAGAAACCTGGTTTCCTTCCTGTCCATATCTCATATGGAGTCTGTTCAACAGACTTCGACGGTACCTTATTCAAAATAAGTATAGCACTGTTTAATGCGTATCCCAGAAGGATATTGGTAGCTCAGTGCGACTCATCATTGACCTTACCATGTCCAACAAGGTGCGGTTTCTCCGTTCGGACACACCCCGTTTAATTGCGGTGTTCCAGGAGGAGTCCACTGTGAAAGAATACCATATTCTTTCAAGTAATCTTGAAACTCATAACTTAAGTATTCGCCACCACGGTCTGACCGTAATGTCTTAATACTCTTCCTGTTTGTTTGTTTCTCCACTTCGTGTCGAAACTCTTTGAATTTCTCAAAGTTTCCGACTTGTGTCTCATAAGATACACATAACCGTAACGAGATGCATCATCTGTGAAGGTTACGAAGTAGTGAAATCCACCTCTAGCCTGGCTAGACATGGGCCCGCATACGTCAGTATGAACGAGCCAACAGTTCTGTGGCACGTTCACCTTTACCGCTAAAAGGTGATTTAGGCATTACCTAAAAGACAAGATTCGCAGACGTCATATGAATTGGGATCAAATTCGTCCAAGTACCCACTCTTCGAAAGTGTGGATATGCGAGTCTTGTTGATGTGTCCTAGACGACAATGCCACATATAAGCTTCATCTCTTTTAGATTACTCCTTTTGAGCCTTTTGTTTGTCATTTTAGGAGATTCATTTATATTCAAAATATAAAGACCGTTATTTGCAACAGCTGTGCAAATTTCTGCATCATTTTTATATAAATAACACCCAGTGTTTCTAAATACAAAAGTGTAACCCTGCTGGGTTAACAAGGATACAGATATAATATTCTTAGTTAAACTAGGTACAAAATAACAGTTCAAAAGTTTAAGTACATGCCCTGAGGGCAGTTCTAAAACAAAAGTCCCCACGGCCAAAACAGCAACTGGTGTTCCGTTCCGACCCGTAGATCCATCTCCCCCGATGCCAGCACCCTGCTATCCTGCAGATCCTGCACATCAGTACAAATATGAGCACCACAACCAGAATCAAAATCCAATTTTTAAAACTAGAAGTATTCATATTTATCTCAATAACAAACATACCGAGGCGATAGCCTTGCCAGCCTTGATATCCTCCCTCTGCCCTTTGCCCATTCGGCAGTCACGTTTCCAGTGACCCCTCTTGCCTCAGTTGAGGCAGATGTCGCGAGATTTGTCCTTTGGCTTCCTAGAAGCCACTGTCAACTTGCCCTTGCCCTTGTTCTTGAACTTCTTCTTCCTCGCACCTCCAATTGCCTTGGGCCCAGCCCTTGGCGCATGAGAGGTCGATGCATAATACGCCTCGCGCTTGCTCCCCTTTAGGAGTTCCTTTTCGGACTCCTTCAGCACGGACAACAACTCTCCAAGTGTGTCGTCAGTGTCCATCAACTTATAGTTGATGATGATTTGTTTCCAAGTATCGGGTAGCGATTGTAATAGCATATCAATCGTCAACTCTGCCTCCAAGACAATGCCCATCTTGGCTAACTCATCTATGTCAGCGATCATTTGAGTCCCGTGGGCCTCAACTGATGCGCCGTCTGTCATCTGGGAGCGGAAGAGTTTCCTTACTAGCTCGTACCTCTCCATCCGCTTGTTGGTGCAGTGGAGATCACGCAATCTTGCCATCATGTTATATGGGATCCAAGTCCCTGTTCTGGCGTCTGAAATGCTGGGTCATTGCAGCTAGCATAACTGACTGAGCTTGGTCACAATCGTCACTATGAGTCTTCCATAACTCTAGCTCCAGTGGCTCAGTGGGTTTTAGGCGGGAGAGGTCTCTGAATAGTAAACAGCACCCTCTCAGCCCCAAGCACTATCTTGAGGTTCATTTCCCAGTCGGCAAAGTTTGTCCCTTTGAAGACATTATCGCCCATGATTATGTCGCGGACATTACCCTTGCCAGTCATCTTGACAACTATAGTCCAACTATAAAGTCAACGATGTTATGGGTACAGTCAAACTGTTACAAGCCAAAATAACAATATATTAGTCCAACTAATTATTAAAATATTGACGAAATAATTTTGAAAGACGCGTAAGGCTAAGTATCTGAACGAAATTGCAAATTCAATAATAGCCTCCCACTATTTTCTTCAAGTCTCTAACCCTCTTCGTGGAGAACTCGGGAAATCGCATTTCCTAGTGGGCTAGGATCCCGTTAAATAACACACACCTTGACTTTGGCCAATAAAAGCTGTATGCTATTTAACTTAGGTAGATCTCTATGATCAATTGGATCTCATCCAATTCCTAGATCCGTTAGGGGACATCCAAGTCCGAAACATATGTATAATGTCAATGTATCCATTACATTTTCCTAACCCTATCCTCCGAAATCATCTAGGCCTTGGCTTTGGCCAAAAAACCTAATGATTCCAGTTAAGCGGGACCCATTGACGAGGAAAGTTTCGTAATCAATGTCATTGGACAAAAAGTGATCTTGACTTTGGCCAATAAAAATCACGATTTGGACAAGACACCGATATGCAACAAAACTCTCATGATTCAAGTACATCCTTGATTGACAAAGGTCTTGACTTTGGCCAAACAAACCATGCCAACTTCGGATCTTTAACAAGAATCATTCAATGGAAGGATAATCGCTTAATATTGTTTGAGGGATTTTTCGCGTAATTGGCAACCAATTAATTTATCTTTGTTAGGTCTCATCATCATACACCCTTAAGCATGCTTCTAAAACATCATAAAGCGCGTAAAGTAAAGTAATAGCGATATACGGATGGATATGAACAACAACTTGTTCCTAGAACAAATCACTCCCTTTCCTCTCCCCCCGCTAGCACTATTCTATTCTTACCCAATTACAATACATAATACAATAAGAGAAACCTCATTTACATTGAGGGGAATTAGGTGAGAAGAGAATACAAGAGACAATAAGAGAAAGGCTGGACACGCAGGTCCAATTTATAAATTCTAAATTTTACAATAATTTCTAAAATACCCTTCCCTTCTAATATCCATCCGATATACACTATTCATACATCACATCCACATTCATTCATTCAAGGCATGTTATACAACCAATCAAATCCAATTAATTAGTCTTTAATTAGGTGACAATACAATGTTCAAACAATTGTTTGCATTTGCGCGAGTCCAACTCAATTTGAGAATAAATACTTATAGTATGAATTCACGAATTATATCGAACTACTCGTTAAATCCAATTTAAGTCGTATTCAATACTAATCCTATTATTTAATTCTAAATTAAATATTTAACTTTTATTGTGCTTTTAAACTTAGATTCCAAATCTAATACAATCGGGTCTCAAAGCCCAACTAACATCTAATGTCCGTTTAATTAAAGTCCGATGGGCTTTCAATTGATTTCTTTAGGCTTGGTTTTGGTCAATGTATGGGTCAAACCCAATTACCAAGCCCAATAAGGAATCACCCTCATATGCCATAAAATCAATATCAAGCCCATAAGGCCCAATTAAACATAAAAGCCCATTTATTACATTTGGGCTTAAATGGTGTGATTTAGGCCCATTTGGATCCAATCCAAATGGTCCAAATCTACTTGGCCCAACCAAGCCCATTATGTCCAAAGTAATAATAGTTTTAGGCCCAATTCAAAATTAAGCCCAACTAACCAAATTTTAAAATTCCAAATTTTATAACTTAATTAATTAAAGTGTATTATCATGATTAATCCTTTAAATCAATATTCCCAAAATATCAAATTAATCCATTAATCATATTTTTATCTTAAATATATGTCCAACATTATTTAATCAAAAAATCAAGTCCCTAATCCTCCATCAAGCATTCGGCCAAGGTGATTAAAATGGTTCCGATTTCGTTTTCAATCCAATCGAGTTACAAATCATCATACCATATTTTTCAAGTCATCTAATGTCTTAAATTAAAAAATCATCTAGTCCATATGCTTGCATGTATTCGGCCAAGCCTCATTTGGGTTGGAAAAATTAATCCAATTTATTTTCCATGAAATTGATGATGTATAATCTAAATAACATACATCTAAGCATATTTAATCAAGCAAACTCATCAATCATGCTTCATACAATTTTCCCCAAATAACATCCTAATATATTTGCATGCTCTTTAAGCTCAATGATACCATTGTTGGAAATAATAACCAGCCCCAAGATCAATAAGAACAAGCAAATACATAAATACATGAATGAATTAATTGAAGTATGGCGGAATCATACTCACAATACTTGAAGATGGATGCTAGATGATGCGAAATTCCTCCTTGTGCAGTGAAGCTCTCGGCCAAGAAGAAAAGAGGGACTCCAAGTCGAGTTTGATCCTTCCAAGCTCAAGGATTAGTTTCCCATATCACCTATGTATGATCCCTTGAAGGTGCTAGCCTTTGTTGTGATTTTGAATGCACAACTTCTTCAAATCTTGCCACAAAAATTGAAGAAAAGGAGACCCCAAAACTGCATGTAGTTTCGGCAATGTGAGAGAGAGGAGAGTTCAATGATTTTTTTTGTTACAAAAAATCAATTTATATTTATGCCATAATATTTATTAAATTAATAATAAACTTATGACACAAATCATGCAATGGCTTAGAGTGTCAAACACTCAACTCCATGCAAACCATTGAGTGTATTGTACACTATCACCATGCAATGTATTAACAATTAAATAATGCATAAATGACATGTGTCATGTGGGCCCCACACGTTTCCAAATGAAAGTGGGCCCACGTGCACTCACGCGTTCGGGTTCGATATTTCCGAAATACGAACTTACGTCGCGACGTTAATTAAATCGAATTTAAATAAATAATTGCGCCTAGCGAAATTATTATTTACGTCGCTAACGAATTAATTCTAAATTAACTCGTTTGCCCGAATTAAAATCTAATTTTAATTTCGCGTCGAAATCGAATTTCGATTATTATATCGAATATAATAATTTTGCGATTAATTCCAAATTATCGTTCTCTCTCTTTGTATAGTACTTTATCCAAGATAAAGTCTCTCTCGTAATTAATCCAAGATTATCGAGTTTGAATCATACGTCATTGGTGAATCTTCGGGAAGCGACCCAAGAGATCTCCGGATATGTTGGCAGTAAATACGGTCGTCGGATAATCCGAACACGTACGTACCTCGTACTACGTTTTTACCGATTCACAAGACAAGGTTGGCTTCTAGCAAAGCGCCATGCCTACCCAATTCTCCAGAAATATTCTTATAGGAATATAAGATCTATATCAAGCGTAGTATACCGTAGTATTGCGTACATCGATCCAGTATCGGACGATCACATGTTAGGCCTGGGGCTGGAAATGTGTCTGCCCCGTACGAAACATATATCGGACATCAAGCAACTAGTCTCTTTAAATCGGACAATCCTGACCTGGTCATATTGTCCCGACGGTTGCAACCTTTTATAGAGTACTAGTTCTGTGTCCTGCGTGATCATCACCTCCATATGTCTGAAGTGATACTTCCATCTCGACATCACATCCAGTACACTACGATTCTCGATAAACCCAGAAGAGGTGTACACAGAACCGGTTAAGGTCCCCAACCACCAAAACCAAAGTTTACCGATTGTCGCAAGTACTAGCGATGTAAGTCTCAGGTTAAGACCATATACACCTACCCTGATGCGGCCCCATAGACACGCAGACATACTACCAATGGGATTCCGCGGGGTCTATCCAGAGCGAAGCTGTTTTCCGTACCATCGGTAAAACACAACCTCCTATCGCACTTGCATAAGTATCCATACTTAAATATATGAGAACTATGCCGTTGTGCCCTCACAACGTGCACAAGCGCAATACTAGTCTATTCCGCATTATCGATGTCCGATCTCGATAATACTCCGACTAGGGATATTTAATGATTAAACCTTTATGGATTGATACTGTCTCATATCATCTCAATCCGGTATTAATCATATGGACTTTCGCCATTTATATATCAAAGTAAATAATATAACAAAACGGCAAAAGGCAATTTCATTATCACATAGTTAATTTTGCACAATAATACAATATCATTTACAAACAGTGACGCTATGGGACATAATGTCTAACACACCTCTTTCTTTATATTGGAAGTGATATTTTTATCTGCTAAGGGATGGTATATAATAAACAACATTATATAAATATATTTACATCATTAGGGAGATCTAGAACAACTATTCTTATAGCATTGACATCCAATTTCTTGCCATTGCCAACTCTAAGTTGGACCACCCATTTGTTTAGCCTTCTTTTAACCCTCATGACCTGCATGAAGTTGCAAATATAAGTAGGATTGCCGGTGTCTAACAAACATCCCTATTTGCATCTAAGCCAATAAGATGTCAATAATAGGAAAAATATATAACGTAACTGAGGGTCCAACCTTTCCTTTCAGTTTTGGACAGTCATTCTTCCAGTGTCCAGACTTCTTGCAGTGTAGACATTCATCACGAGATACATGCGGTCTTGTAGTTTTACGTTCTTGGAATTTTCTTTGAAATCTTCTTCTTTCCCATTTTGATTTTCTTAGACTTCTTAGAAGTCTTTGAAGAGCTTGCTCCACCATGGAGGTACAAAATATGATTTCCATTCTTCAAGTCATGCTCCGCCGTGCGTAACATGTTATAAAGTTCTTCATAGCTAGCTGCATCGTATGCATATTGGAAATTTAACACAAAACCATAGAAAACACCAGACAAAGAAGACAAAATCAAATTACGGCTTAGCCGTTCATCAATCACAATGCCCCATCATTCCAAATATTAGATTTGGTTGATCATGTTCAAAATATGAATGCTGATAGCTCCTCCATCATTGAGTGTAGCACGAAATAATTCCTTAGACCTTCGATATATTTCTTTTTCTTGATTTGCCTCGAATAACTCCTTTAGTGTTCTCATAATGCTCCAAGCATCTTGTACCTCTATGTACTGTCCAAGCAAATATGAAACCATCGATCCTAAAATGTAGGATTTCCACTAAGGTTATCATCCTTCCATTTTTCAAAAGTTTCTCACTCTTCAGGAGTGGAGTCAGGATCGATTTCAACATGTAATAGATTGATAGTTACATAGCTTAACTTTTCAAACTCCAAGATAAGGCGAATGTTCATTTCCCATTGAAAATAAATCTCAGCTCCTTTTAGTTTATTGTAATCCATGAGTCGAGTTAATGGATTTACGACAGCCATCTACAATACAACAATTAAACACTAGCATACTATTTTTCATTTCAAAATAAAAACACTAATTGATTATGAAATTTTAAATCTATTAGTGTCATCCCATTACTTTACGTAATTTCGTAATCTCCCTTAACGGAAAATAGAAATTTGACTATTAAAATTTCATAGCGGGAAGTGGATCCTATGACATTTACTCCAGCCTCACACTATCGATGGTCTTGGCCTTCATAAACTCATTAGGTAGACCTCCAAGGTGTTAGTGTCCTATACATGCCACGAGATCTCTAAGCGTGATTAATTTGTGTGAATAAAATCAAAATAAGTTGAGGAAGCCTTACATTGATCGGTTGAGTTCAAAACTTTTCATAGATGTTGAAGCTTCCAAGCTAATGGGTGAGTATCCCTATCACCTTAATTTGACTCCCTTATGTGCTAGCAAGAACAAAATGGCAGAATATTTCTCTCCAAGAGAAGCAACAAATCAGCCTGGAGAGAGGAAGCAATCGGCCCTTGAGAGGTCAGAGGCCAATCGGCCAAAATGACCAAGGGCCTTTCGGCCATGCTTCAAAAGACAAAAGGCCATTTGGCCGATATTTCAAAAGAAAAAAAGCCAATGTTCTTTAAAAAGGTAATATGGCTTTCGGAAAATGAGAAGAAAAAGCAATTCATTCAAAATGAGAAGGCCACTTGCATTTTTGAAAGCATAAGCTAAATTCATTATTCAAAATAAATCAATTGCTTCTCGCCAAATCAAAAGGACAATGGCCATTTTCATTCTTCTAAAGAAACCAATTGCCTTTTGCTAAATGCAAGGCCAATCGGCCAAGATACATCAACCCATTCGGACAAGACATGGCCATTTCGGCCAAAGCAAGGCCAATCAGCCAAGGTGCCAGGAGAGAGAGAGAGTATTTTGTTTCTTTGTATATGTTTTCTAAAAACAAAAACTATATATTTTGACTTCCAAATCCATTTTGTTTAAGTTGGTTGTTGTGTGTTTTTTAAGTCATCCAATTACTATTCCAACCACTTTCATCACAAAATGACTAGTTGATGTAAGTTAGTGGGTCCCACTACTTAAATTCAAAATTCAAGTTTGATGAGACTACACACTTCGGGCTCGGGTTTGTTTAATCCAATTAAAATAATTTTTGCATCGCAACTTAATTAAATCAGATTTAATTAAATAATAATGCCTAGCAAAATTATTACGAAAGTCGCTTACAAATTAATTCTAAATTAATTCGTTCGCACGAATTAAAATCCAATTTTAATTCCGCATTGAAAGCTAATTTCAATTAATATATCTAATATTTTAGCCCAATTAAAAAAAAAAATTAAATAGTAAAATCCAATTTCACCATTAAATTTACTTTGCCGATTAATTCCAAATTAATCGCGTTCTCTACTCTCGATGAATTTAATCCTAGATAAATTCTCGACGTAATTAATCCCAGATTAATTCTTTCTCTAATAATTAATCCCAGATTAATTCTTACTGTAATTAATCCTGGATTAATTCTTACCGTAATTAATCCTGGATTAATTTTCTCTCTCTTAATTAATCCCATATTAATATTGCTCGAGTCAAATATCATCGGTGAATCTTTGGGATGCGACCCAAGAGATCCCTGGATATGTTGGCAGTAAATACTATTATCGGACTATCCGAATACGTGCGTACTCGGTACCACGTACTTACCGATTTATAAGACATGGTTGGTTTCTAGCAAAGCACCGTGCCTACCCAATTCTCTAGAAATATTCTTCTACGGAATACATGATCTTTGTCAGGCGTAGTATACGTAGTATTGCGCATTATGATCCAGTATCGAATGTCACATGCTAGGCCTGGGGCTGGAGTTATGTCTGCCCCGTACGAAGCATATATCAGATCAGTATCAACTAGTCTCTTTATGATCGGAAAGTCATGACCTAGTCATACTTCCCCAATGGCTATAGCACTTAGAGTACTAGTTCTGTATCCTTGCGTGATCATCATCTCCATATGACTGAAGTGATACTTCCATCTTGACATCACACCTAATATACTACGATTCTCAATATATCCTGAAGAGGCGTACACAGAACCTGTTAAAGCCTCGGATGACCAAAACCAAAGTATACTGATTATCGCAAGTATTAGCGATGCAAGTCTCAGGTTAAGACCAAATACACCTACCCTGATTCGGATTCCCATAGACACATAGTCATACTACCAATGGGATTCCGAGGGGTCTATCCAGAGCGAAGCTGTTTCCGTACCATCGGTAAACAGAACCTCCTATTACACTTGCATGAGTATCAAATACCCAAATATATGAGAACCATGCCGTTACGCTTCCATAACATGCACAAGTGTAATACTAGCCTATTCCGCATTATCGATGTCCAGTCTCGATAATACTACGACTAGGGATATTTAATGATTAAACTTTTGTGGATTAATACTATCTCATATCTTATTAATCCGGAACTAATCATAAAGACTTTTATCATTTATATATCCAGGTAATCCAATTACAAATGATAAAAGAGCAATTTCCTTTGTCACATACTTAATTTGTACAACAACACCATGTTCTGTACAAATAGTGATGCTATGGGTCATAATTATCCAACAATCTCCCACTTGGCCTATAGCCAATCACTCAAGTGTCCTACACCTGAACTATATACGAGTCGCTCAAACTTCTGCTGAGAAACAGCTTTCGTCAGCGGATTTACAAGGTTATCATCTGATGCGATTTATTCCATCATCATATC
>SKCR01013154.1:0-21126 GCA_019454045.1 Zanthoxylum bungeanum
GGCAGCCACGGCATTATCTACCTCAGCCCAGATAGTAACAACTTCTCCCTCATACGGGAACTTGATCATCTGATGTAAAGTGGAAGGCACGCCCCCAAGTTTGTGAAACCAAGGCCTTCCCAACAACAAGGCAAAAGTGGCGGGGATGTCCAGCACTATAAACTCAACTTCATCTTCAATAGGGCCTACCTTGACCATAGCCACAAAGTACCCTCGACTCCCCTTTTATTGTCATCATAAAGCCTTAATAGTAATGCTGGAGGGGTCCAAGTCTGTTGCATTCATACACAATCTCGCCAAGAATTTTCAGCGGGCACACATTGATGGACGAGCCGTCATCCACCATCACACATGAAGTTCTCTTGCCCCTCACCTCAGCCCTGATAAATAGAGGCCTATTATGATTTCTTCCCTCCGCCGGGAGTTCATCCTCAGAAAAAGATATCTGCAAGAGCTTCTTTCTGAACTGACCCAACAAACATTGCAGGGTTGGCGTCTTCCGGTACCACAATCTTGCTCAAGGCCTCAACCATGGCCTGCCTATGCTCCCGAGATGCACATAACAGTTCCCAGATACTCACTTGTGCTCTAGTCTTCCTCAATTGCCTCAGCACTATATCCCCCTCAGTATTTTTCTGCAGTCTCAACCACTTCTCTACCATCTGTCAAAACTTCCTTACCCTTCTCCGCCATATCATTGTAAAAACGACCACTGCGCGTCATTCCCCTTACTTCTTCCTCATCACTGCTAGAGAAATCAAGCCAAAAGTTTTTCCCCTGCTCAGTCTCATCTTCACTAGTACTATCCCAGATTCCCAGGCAAAAGGCTTGAGGGTGAAAGGATTTTAAGACAAGGTCTTCAGGGAGGCCAGAATTGATCATATAGGCTGGTGGTGGTACGTCACGATAGTTGAGTAAGGGGTTTCTGTGTGTGTCAGGCTGTTCTGTTTCTGGGTCAGGTATTTTCTTGGAGTCTATCAGGTCTTGGATTTCATGGCGGAGTCGGGCGCAGTTGTCTGTGTCATGGCCCTTTTGTTGCTGAAAGTGACAGTAAAGGCTTAGGTTATAATGTGATGGTGGGGGATTGGGTAATGGTTTGGCTTCTAGGGGTGACAGAAGTCCTTGTCTCTTGAACTTCTCCAATACTTTGGACAAGGGCCTACCCAAGTTGGAGAATCTCTGGTTCCGGATAGCGGCAATCTCAGCAGAAACGGGCTTTGTTCCCGATGTCCCCCCCAATGGGCCTCCTCTTCAGACCATAGAATTTTCTGTTTTCGGCCTCTTCTTCCTCAATATCCATGACAGTTTCCCTCAACTGCCGAAAATCAGTAATCATGGAGGTCATTCTCCTTAGCTTCCCATAGATGGAGGGCTTGGTGCCCTTGATGATCATTTTAATCTGACCCTTCTCCGAAGGCCTAGTCTGCATTTTCAACAACTGACCCCTCCACCGGTCTACATACTCCTTAAAACTCTCCTCTGATTTCTCTGCTATAACATTCTCCAGATCACGGAGTGACAGATCGATCTCTAGGTCAGTGACATACTGCTTCTCAGAAAGCATCAGCCAACTCCCTCCAATCTTCCTTCATTTTCTTCTCCAAACTGTGGTACCACACCATGGGAGCTCCCTCGAGCGACATTCCAAACATTTTCTGCACTTGGCGCTGAGATAAGCCAACTGAACTCATGGACTGATACAAACTGTCGTAGATGCACCCTTGGATCCCCATTCCCGTTAAACTTAGCCATATCAGGCATCTTGAACTGTGCCGGCAACTGTTCCTCGAAAGTCAGTGTGTCATAATCCAGCAAATCTTCATTCTTACCCCTCATTCTTGCTCATCTTGCGGGTAACTGACTCAACCTGATCCCGAAGTTTCTGTAACTCTGTCTGAGACCCCATAATCTGCATGTTGCATACTCTGCCATATCATCATCAAAAGTGGGATATCATCCCCCAACCCATTCGGAGGCTCCTCACGCCTCACATTCTCAGAATTTCCCCCCAGCACGGGGCACAACCATACCACCCAGAGCAGTAGTCAAGGCTTGCAACTGTTCAGTAATCTTGGCAAGACCGTTCTCTAACTGATCCATATGGGATACCTCATTACCAGATTCACTTATGACTGTTACTGTTCTTTTAATGAGCCTTGTTCCTTCTCTAACACCAAACGGTATCTATGATGTCTTTTTGAGACATAGAAGGTGTTAACATGACATATATATGTATGAGGTGCATGAGATGCATGTAATTATATAACTATACTAAATCAACTAAAATTTTCAAACAAATCGGCCCGTTATCATTTTAGAAGCTTTTGGGCTAACTGTCATAGGAGTGAACTCGTCCCAGTTTAAATGGCACAACGAGTACACATCTCATGGCAAGGAGCCAACTAATTCCAAATGGTAATGTTCCGAACACAATCACAAAGTGGCCCTCAATCACTTAGAAGCCTTTGGCCCAATCGTCATGAAATACGTTCTTTGTCCCCAGTTTAAAATGGCCCAACAAGCCCATATCCCATGACAAATGGTCCAAATGGATCCAAGCGATGATGTTCCCAAACAACAAGCATAAAAGAAAGATAATGCAAACATAAAACAATGATTTCTACAGAATGGCCCATCAATATTTCAGAAGCTTTGGGCCTAATGGTCATAAGGTACGAACTCGCCCCAGTTTAAATGGCCGAGCAAGTTCGCATTTCTGACAATAGTCCAACTGCATCCAAATGAGGATGGTCCACAAGCACAATTCAAGGAAATAATTTTTACTTTAACCATACAAACCGGTCTATGGGTGGGTTCGCAAGAGTGTAGACAAAGGCTCTCACCGGCGAAGGATGGCCCACAACTAGGTCTCCCCCATCAGGGTTCGAGCGCGACCAAGTGAGCGCACCCTTTTTTTACACTAAGGTACGTGCCAATGAGTTATGGTGTGTGACTGACTATCAAATGGATTTCCCGTTGTAGATCCCCAGAGGGAGGGTGGAGCGAGGCTCTCTTAAGTACCCTAGCCTCGTAGGCTCTTATCGCTTGGTGACATGAATAAACAACGAGTCCTCCAAATTAGTCCATCACAATAGGCTAAGGGTAGATGGCCATATAAGTGCCTTCACAGCTTTTCCTTCTAGGAAGGTAGTGAATGAAGAAAGACACCAAACCATTACCTAGCCTCAAGATGCCCTTGATTAAACCCTCATTTTATCCACATAGACACGGTCAATTAGAACATAAATCCAAACATTACAAGACAATATTTCGGGGCCGATTCTCTTTCACCAGTGGAGTCGTCGGACTGTGGGACACAGAAACTGGACGACGCATGCTGTTTTAGGCTCGCGGCCTAGTTGGGAGTACGGAGTAGCCACGGGGGACTAAACAGGAGAATAATGGAGTCGTCACCCGGTATGAACCGGGAAAATGAGATTTAGGCCGCACTCACCCCTCGCAAGGGAAGACCTCAAACCGTTGGGTTCGGAATGGTCCCTTACTTATGTCACTTGTAATGAAAGGATTTATGTAATAATTTAATCAAGTTTAAGTAACACTTATTTCCAAGAGTATCATGCTTCTAAATTCACATGTACAAGATAAAACTTACACCTAAATTTACATACATTTCACATCTAAGATTGCATGCTTGAAAGTACATCAAAGTAGCAACGAACATACAACTTCATTGGCATATTATATTCACGAAAGACACAGGCACACACACTAACCACACAAGCACACATATGAGCACTTTTCCAGTGGTACGTGGAATTGTATCCCAAGTACAGACCGCACTACCGTCCATTCGGAATCGGCTACGAAATTTATGTCTGGGTTTCCATCCGATATACCACAAGAAATAATACTCAAATGCTATCATGACATAGATATATGAATTGTAATACGATACGTTGAACCAAGACGAAGGTAAATGATGTAACCAATGGGATAAACATGCTTTTCACTATGATGCGTACAAAGATAAGAATGAATATGGGATTTCATAATACATGCATGAATGGTATAGTTGGCTTTATGTGAGAGTTGTGAGTGTGTGCGTGAGTGCAAGGGGGGTGTCGCATGAAGGGTTCAGTTTAGGGTTTTATGGCGTGCAGGTCAGTGGGCATGTTTAAGGTAATTGGCGTGAATTGGCTTACGTGAGGACTTGAGGTGCTATGTGGCGAGAGGCTTGTGGCGTGCTTGAGGCGTGGGCTGGTGTGATGTGTTCTTTGTGCGAAAGAGTGAGGGCTGCTCACGTGGGGAATTATGGACGTGTTTAGGTGCGTGGGGGAGAGCTGTGTGTTTAGGGTTTGCGGGTTGTGTTCAGTGGGCGTGAAGGCAGTGAGTTGAGAAGGAGGAGTTACGGGCATGGGTGAATGGGTTTATAATATGGTGAGTTGCCGAGGGTTCATGGAGTGTAAAGGGCAGGGGATATGGGTACACCAATGACAATAGGTCGAGCCAAGACGGGGATAAACGATGCAATCAATGGATGAAAGACACGGCAAATATCATGGTAAAGGTAGCCTTTTAGGCTTTTCTTCTCAAATGGAGAACCTTTTAATCCAACACAATAAGCCCATGCGCCTTTCGTTACAATGCATACAAAGATAAAGATAACCATATGAAATTTCGTATACCTGATTGAACACATCTTATATTCAACCGAGCATATATCAACCGGCGCGGCAAAATATCATGGTAAAGGATTTTAACCCCTCCAAATATGGAACCTTTAATCCGACTTACTAAGCCCATGCGCTCGATCATATCATGCATACCAAAATAAAGACAATCATATCAAACTTAGTATGTCCGATTGAACATATCTTATATCCAACCGAACACACATCAACCGGCGCGGCAAAGCATTGTGGTAAAGGATTTTAACTCTCCAAATAGGGGACCTTTAATCCGACTTACTAAGCCCATGCGCTCGATTGTATCATACATACAAAAAATATGCGGAATTCAAATGATGAAAAATAAATAAATCAAAGCAATATAAAGCAAAAGAAATGTCGTTTACTCAAGCGGTACGTAGAGTTGTATCCCGAGTACAGATCATACTACCGTCCATTCAATCGGCTATGAAATTTATGTCCGAGTTTCCATCCATATAAACCGCGAGAGTTGAAACATCTCTCATTTTATTCCAAAGCCACAACATATAATATCTCATAATTCATGCATATTTATCTACTCAAGGGCCACAACATACAATATCTCATAATCCATGCATATTTATCTACTCAAGGGCCAACATGCATTTCATCATAACAATCATGCAAGCAATACTCAATAAATAATACAAATAAAACAGAAAACGAATGTGGAAAAATACCTCAGGTCTAACCTTTTGTCGACTTTCGAACTCAAGTTTCACGGCCGTCGGAAGGGCTACCACACCGCAACTTTTCTGGTTCACTGGTTTGCGTTTTACCTCGCTGTTTCACTGCTCGAGCTACTGTTTTGACTCCATTTTGCTGCTGTTTCCTCGCGGTTTTGCTGTCGTATTACTGGTCACTGTTTCAGGTGTATATGGGATTGTTTTGGGTGTTTTTTTGTGGGTTTTAAGTGCAGTTTTTTGTGTGATTATTTAAGGGTTATAAGTGCAGTTTTTATGTTACTGGTTTAGAGATTTTAGGGACTGTTTTGAGGGCTAATAGGAGTGCAGTTTTTCAGTACTGTAAGGAGGTTTACGGGGCTGCTGTTTTGGTGATATAGGGAGGCTTATGGGGCTATGTTTTTTTACGTGCGAAGGGCTGCTGTATTGGTATATTTTTCGGTGATGTGAGGGAGGCTTATGGGGCTGTGTTTTTCGGTCAAGTAAGGGAAGGAGATGAAGAGAAATTTGTTATATTTTTTGTGTAATTTGCGTGAATGGAGAGCTTGGAGAGGGGGTTGGAAATTCTTTGCTTCTTTATTTTTGTGATGGGCGTAAATTAGGAGGGGGGAATGCCTTGGAGAGGTGTGTTTTATATAGAGAAAGGTTAGGGCTTCACCTTGTCTCACAAGGAATAGGATTTGGCATTAAAGGGAGGATTTGATTTGGTATCCACAAGGAAAAGATTAGATTGGAGGGGGGACAAATTTGGTTCAAATTAGGAATACAATATATTTGATTGGTTAGGATTAGGCATGGCATCTTTTTAATTTAGTATGTAATATATTTGATTGATTTTAATTAGGCATATCATCTTTTTAATTTAGTATGTAATATATTTGATTTGTCCAAATTAGGTATGATTATATATTATGTTTTATTTAATTGGTAAATGGCTTAAAATATTTTATTTAATTCAAATACATTATCTAATTATATTTAATCTAATATTTTATTTAATTTGGGTGAATTGGACGTGTGGCCTTTGGTTGGGCGTGTGGGCTTTGGTTTGTTTGTGGACAAGATGTGTGGGCTTGCGGGGGTTTTGGGTCAAGGCAAAGGGGCTAGGAATAATTTTTAAAACGGAAAACCAACAAGTAACCCGAAGCTAAACCAGTGAACTTAATCCGAATATGAGTCAATTCTTGACTCCTCCATTCCAACGTCCGTTTCCCGCGGCTTAAAAGGTAGTGCCTCCAACTAAGACTCATCATTGGGTTTCACATGCAAAAATGCAATGCCTACACCTGGAAACTAAGAAGTTACTTTATTTGATAAATTAACATCTTAGGCCTAAGCCCGGGTTAAGCAAATAGTAGAGCATAATCTTTGGAAGATCATGTGATGATAACTTTAGTGCTTAATCCATTAAGCTTGCCAAATAGACTCCTTAATTTCTTAGTCAGAACTAAGGATTAGATCCTTATAGTATGATAATGAAATTGAAGGATCTTCATAGATCTATTCTTAGATCTTAGAAGTACTAAATTGCAATAGTAAACTCTTGGAGAGTTAATGGCTATTCTCAATGAGACAAAGCCAAAGTTTGCAATAATGCAAGAAGCGCAAGGCGCACCTTACTTCGATATTCTAGAAAGCCAAGGCTAGGCCAAAGGCTTCTGGGGTGTGGAAAAGGGCAAAGGCAAAATCGTTATAATTTTCTGGGAAGACAAATGACATATCCCAAAATATCTACCTAAACTGTGGCAAACAGGGTTACTGATAAGTGACTGCCGTATGGACAAGGCAGACATGAAGGAATTGAAGAAGGGCAAGGCTCTAACTTCAAACATGTTTGTCATAAATACTGTTCACTGCTAGTATTAAAATTGGATTTTAGATACTGGATGTTGTACATAAATATTACTGTTGAGCAGAATCTGCTATGAGTAGGATACTGACTTCAGTTGAGATTAATCTGCGAATCGGAAACGGGACAACTGTCGCTGTTTTGACCGTAGAAACCTAAGTTTAGGAACTACCCTTTGGGTGTGTACTTAAATTAGGAAACTGTTACAATGTAACTAGTTTGACTAGGAACATTATCTCTATATCAGAGTTTAATCCGTTGCGGATGTACCTTTATATTCTTGAACACTAAATTGTTTTATTTTATAAAGATGATATTGAGATAAATACATTAGATGTGAATAAAAGTATTTATATTTTGAATATAAATAAATCTCAAACGTATATCATGACAAACAAATAGCTCAAACTGATTTAATCAGTTAAAACTTAAATATGGCATTGCTGTCTAGGACAACTTTAAACAAGACTTGTATATCCACACTTTCAAAGAGTGGGTACTAGGACAAATTTGATTCCATTCAAATGAAGTCTACGAATCTAGTTTATTAGGCAAAGTGCCTAAAACACATTTACTTGGTAAAAATGTAAATGCCACCGATCTGTTAGCCCTTGTTCATAGTGACATAAGTGGGCCCATGTATAGCTAGGCTAGATGTGTATATGAATGTTTCGTGACCTTTACGGATGTGGCATCACGTTATGGTTATGTGTTTCTTTTGAAACACAAATCATAAACTTTTATAGTTTCGACACGAAGTAGACAAACAGATCGGCTAAAGTATTAAACGTCACGGTTAGACCATGATGAAAATACTTAAGCAATAAGTTTCTCGAATACTTGAAAGAGTATAGTATTCTTTCAATGAGGACTCCTCCAGAAACACGTCAGTTTGACGGTGTGTCCAAACGAAGAAACTGAATTTGTTGGACATGATAAGGTTAATCATGAGTCGCTCTGAGCTACCATTTTCCTTCAACAGATACGCATTAACAGTGCAGAACTTATTTAGAATAAGGTTCCATAAAAATCCGTTTGACAGATTTCATATTAGATATGAACAAGAAACCAACTGGGTTTTCTAATTCCTGAAGATTTGGGTATGCTAGGCATATGTTTGGATGATACCAAACTAGAACCCAAATTGGATAAGTGCCTAATTGTAGATTATCCTAGGGAAACCAAAGTATAGTACTTATACAAATCACAAGAGAACAATGTAATTGTTGCTCACCATGCGGTTTTCCTAAAAGGAATACCAATATGCAGTGGTAAGTGGGAGGAAAGTAAAACTCGATGAAAATCGGAGTAATACTATTCCTGGCATTGATTCCTTAATGGAACACAAATAGTTCATCAAGGATGTAACTATACCAGTAATCTTCAAATACACAAGAACCACATAAGTCGGAGAGAGTCAGAAAACAACCTGGGGTATGGGTTTCTGATCTCACCTCATAAAGATGTCAATCTTATTGAGGAATACGAACTGACTACGTATGAGGAAGTGATACAAGGTATCGACTCCCTATTATGGTAAAGTACCATAAAGTCCGAAATGGATTCCATGTAAATCAACCAAGTTTGGATATTAGTTGATGTACCAAAAGGCATTGTGCCTATTGGTACTATATAAGTCTTCAAGGAAGACATACATGGAAGGCAACATACAATGTACAAAGCTAGCCTTGTAGCGGAAAGGTATCGTTATCAATATTGTGTCGATTACGACGAAACCTTTTAACTGTTGCCATGGTAAATCCATTTGGATAATGCTTGCTGATGCTGCATGTTTCATTTATGAAATAAGGCAGCTGAATACCAAAATCGCTTTCCTTAAACGGAAACCTTTTGGAGGATGTTCACAACATCCTGACGGTTTTGTCGTACTAAAACAAGCAAACTAGGTTTGCAGGTTATTCGATCCATGTATGGATTGAAGCAAGCATTAGGTTCTTGGAACTATCGTTTTGATGTAATCATAATGGTATATGATTTAATTCAAAACAAAAATGATTCTTGTGTATATAAGGAGGTTAGTGGGAGAGCACTGACAGTGAATGTCTTTAATAATGATAATACATCATTTCTTGGAAATGATATTCCCAAATACAATTGGTGAAAGCTTGGATTTCGAGAAAATTCTCCATAGAATTCTTGGGAGAAACAACCTTTATTCTAGGAATAAAGATCTACTGGGATAGATCTAAAGATTGTTAACACTCTCCGAGAACTTGTACATTGAAAAATGTACGCGAACTGGCGTCTCATATGCTTTGAGCATATGGAGTCACAATCAGGCCAATCCAAGTGATAGTCACTGGATTGATGTTAAGAACATCCCCTAGTATCTTAGAGAACTAAGGACGTTGTCTTAAACTATGGAGATGGAGAACTTGAAGTGACTGGGTTCACTGCTACAAGTTTTCCAACCGATAATAACGACTATAAGTCGCAAAACGGTACTATACAGTTTAAATAACGGAACAGTGAGCTGAAAATCTTCCAAGCAAGATATTGTTACCGAATAAACAATTAAAGTGGGTTATTGCTGCAGCTGAGGCAGTAATAGAAGCCATTTGGGTCGATAACAAATCTAATTAGATTAGATATAGTTCTGTTAGCAGCTGAGCTAGGCTACAGCGTAGGCTAAAGAATTAATGGTCTCATCAACGATCCAGATACATACTTCGACTATTCATCTGATTCGTTCGGATCATACATCGTGGCGATGTGATGATTGAATAAATCGTATAAGATAATAATCATGCAAATCCGCTGACGAAAACCTTTTCTCCGCAGAAGTTTGAGCGAACAGTACATAGTTCGGGTGTAGGACACTTGAGTGTCTGGCTATAGGCCAAGTGGGAGATTGTTGGACAGTTATGACCCATAGCGTCACTATTTGTACAGATCATGGTGTTGTTGTACAAATTAACTATGTAACAAAGGAAATTGCTCTTTTATCATTTGTGATTAGATCACCAAGATATATAAATGATAGAAGGTCCATATGATTAGTTCCGGATTGAGATGATATGAGACATTATCAATCCATAAAAGTTTAATCATTAAATATCCCTAGTCAGAGTATTATCGAGATTGGACATCGATAATGCGAAAAAGACTAGTATTACACTTGTGCGGGTGTGAGGGCATAACGTCATAGTTCTCATATATTTGGATATAGGATACTCATGCAAGTGTAGTAGGAGGTTGTGTTTACCGAAGGTATGGAAACAGCTTCGCTCTGGATAGACCCCTCAGAATTCCATTGGTAGTATGACTATGTGTCTATGGAAGTCCGAATCAGGGTAGGTGTATTTGGCCTTAACCTGAGACTTGCACCGCTAATACTTGCGACAATCAATATACATTGGTTTTGGTCGTCCAGGGCTTTAACAGGTTATGTGTACACCTCTTCTGGGTATATTGAGAATCGTAGTGTATTGGGTGTGATGTCAAGACAGAAGTATCACTCCAGTCATAATGGAGATGATGGTCACGTAGGATACGGAACTGGTTCTCTTATGTACTGCAGTCATCGGGATAATATGACTAGGTCATGATTATCCGATTATAGAGACTAGTTACCAGAGATCTGATATGTGCTTCGTACGGGGCAGATACAATTCCAGCCCCAGGCCTAGCATGTGACATCCGATACTGGATCGTAATACGCAATACTACGTATACTACGCCTGATATAGATCACTTATTCCTGTAAGGATATTTCTGGAGAATTGGGTAGGCATTGCGCTTTGCTAGAAGCCAACCTTGTCTTGTAAATCGGTACAAACATGGTACTAGGTACTTATGTGTTCGGATAATTCGACGACCTGATTTACTGCCAACATATCCGGGGATCTCATGGGTCGCTTCCCGAAGATTCACCGATGATGTATGACTCACACTTTATTAATCAGGGATTAATTAAAAGAGAGAAAACAATTAATTTGAAATTAATCGATAAAATAATATATTCGATATATTATATGAAATTGGATTTCGACGGGGAATTGAAATTGGATTTTAATTCGGGTGAACGAGTTAATTTAGAATTAATTCGTTAGCGAGGTGAATAGTAATTTTGCTAGGCATATTTATTTAATTACCTCGCAACGGAAAATTCGTTAATTTGGAATTAGCAAACCCGAGCCTGGGAGTGTTTGCGGGCGCACTCGCATTGCGAATTTAAGTGTGACCCACAAGTCACATCAAGCGTCAAATCACTTGTCACATTTGATGTGAATAGTGATGGAAGTTGATGGTGGTGGTTGTTGGCTTTAAATGGCTTGACTTTTGGAAAACAAAATATATGGTAAATGAATTTTTGAAATTCACTAAGTGTATTAGATACACAAATCCAAACCAACCAACACAACATTCTCTTCCTCTCTTCAACTCTCTCTTTCTTCCTCTCCCTCTCTCTCATGCCCAAAGGGCTGTTTTTCCTCTTCTTTCACTGCCAAAGCCGTGAGATGTAGGAGATGCATAGGAAGTTTTGCGGTAAAATTTCCGGAGTGCTAGCACACTTTAGGAGTCTTGCGAAGGTGATATGGAACCGCACCCGTGAGCATGGAATCACCATTCGAAAGCTTGGAGCTTGGAGCATCAATGGAGGACCATGGCCGAAATTATTGGAGACAAAAATATGCTCAATGCCGTGAGCCCTAGGAGGGTAAAGCTTGAAGATTTTTGTTCATGGCATCGCTCAACCGATCATTGTAAGTATTCCGCAACTTCTTTGTTGTATTCGCACATGGTTTCATTGCTTAAATCGATCCTGGTTAGACCGTAGAAACCCAACATTTTTCCCTTCTGACGTCTGTTTCCCGCGACTTCCACAATAAAATAGGTAGTGTCTCCCTACGAGACTCATCATCGGGACTTATATGTAAAAATGCAATGCCTACAGTCGCCCACACTTTGATGGGACTTGTGCAGTGTGTAACAGTGACAATCCTATCAAAGTTATGTAATGCATTTTTACTTACCTGGCTCGCCAACTGCCACCTGACTTGCCTGCTGCTTCGAACTGAGTGATTTGGTGGTGCCATTCCCGGCGTGCTAAACCTCATACCCGAGGGGTGTCGCGGTTGCGTCTTCGTACCTAGAGTGTCGCAGAGTTGAGTTGTTGTGCCATTCCCGGCAAGCTAAACCTCATACCCGAGGTGTCGCTGTTGTGTCTCCATACCTAGAGTGTCACAGAGTTGATTTTGTTGTGCCATTCCCGGCGTGCTAAACCTCATACCCGAGGTGTCGCGGTTGTGAATAGTAATTTTGCTAGGCATAATTATTTAATTACCTCGCAACGGAAAATTCGTTAATTTGGAATTAGCAAACCCGAGCCTGGGAGTGTTTGCGAGCGCACTCGCATTGCGAATTTAAGTGTGACCCACAAGTCACATCAAGCGTCAAATCACTTGTCACATTTGATGTGAATAGTGATGGAAGTTGATGGTGGTGGTTGTTGGCTTTAAATGGCTTGACTTTTGGAAAACAAAATATATGGTAAATGAATTTTTGAAATTCACTAAGTGTATTAGATACACAAATCCAAACCAACCAACACAACATTCTCTTCCTCTCTTCAACTCTCTCTTTCTTCCTCTCCCTCTCTCTCATGCCCAAAGGGCTGTTTTCCTCTTCTTTCACTGCCAAAGCGTGACGTGAGATGTAGGAGATGCATAGGAAGTTTTGCGGTAAAATTTCTGGAGTGCTAGCACACTTTAGGAGTCTTGCGAAGGTGATATGGAAACCGACCCGTGAGCATGGAATCACCATTCGAAAGCTTGGAGCTTGGAGCATCAATGGAGGACCATGGCCGAAATTATGGAGACAAAAATATGCTCAATGCCGTGAGCCCTTTGAGGGTAAAGCTTGAAGATTTTTGTTCATGGCACGCTCAACCGATCATTGTAAGTATTCCGCAACTTCTTTGTTGTATTCGCACATGGTTTCATTGCTTAAATCGATCCTGGTTAGACCGTAGAAACCCAACATTTTTTCCATTCTGACGTCCGTTTCCCGCGACTTCCACAATAAAATAGGTAGTGTCTCCATACGAGACTCATCATCGGGACTTATATGTAAAAATGCAATGCCTACAGTCGCCCACACTTTGATGGGACTAGTGCAGTGTGTAACAGTGACAATCCTATCAAAGTTATGTAATGCATTTTTACTTACCTGGCTCGCCAACTGCCACCTGACTTGCCTGCTGCTTCGAACTGAGTGATTTGGTGGTGCCATTCCCGGCGTGCTAAACCTCATAACCGAGGTGTCGCGGTTGCGTCTTCGTACCTAGAGTGTCGCAGAGTTGATGTTGTTGTGCCATTCCCGGCAAGCTAAACCTCATACCCGAGGTGTCGCTGTTGTGTCTCCATACCTAGAGTGTCACAGAGTTGATTTTGTTGTGCCATTCCCGGCGTGGTAAACCTCATACCCGAGGTGTCGCGGTTGCGTCTCCATACCTAGAGTGTCGTAGAGTTGATTGTTGTTGCCATACCCGGCATGATAAACCCCATACCCGAGGTGTCGCAGTTGCGTCTCCATACCTAGAGTGCCGCAGTGATATCTCCATACCCGGAGTGCCGTACCTGGCATGCTAAACCCCATACTTGAGGTGTGACAGTTGCGTCTCCATACCTAGAGTGTCGCAGTGATGTCTCTATACTCGGAGTGTCGTACCTGGCGTTCTAAACCCCATACCCGAGGTGTCGCGGTTATGTCTCTATACCTAGAGTGTCGCAGTGATGTCTCCATACCCGGAGTGCTGTATCTGGCGTGCTAAACCCCATACTCGAGGTATCGCAGTTGCGTCTCCATACCTAGAGTGCCGCAGTGATATCTCCATACTTGGAGTGTCGTACCTGGCAAAACTGATGTTGTGTTCTCCATACCCAGAGTGCCGTACCTGGCCAAAACTAATGCTGTATCTCCAAACCCGGAGTGCCGTACCTGGCAAAACTGATGCTGTATCTCCATACCCGGAGTGCCGTACCTGGCAAAACTGATGTTGTATCTCCATACCCCAGGTTTGTCGTACCTGGCAAGATTTTCGTCCTCAACAGTACTCGATACACTCAACTCCAATCGTCTGAATCGGTGATCCGAACTAGACTCCTAGTGTGTGTGCCAACTCGATGATTTTGTCTCGGAGAATCGGATCGGTGGGTCTAACCAACCTGAATGTCTTAATCATATTCTGTGATTACTTCGTCATACTTAACATGATATGGTCTTCTTCTTTTTTCTTGTCTCTTTCTTTACATTTTGAGCTTTTTTTTTCTTTCTTTGACACACATACCCTTTAAGGTAGCATTTCTCCTCAAGGTGGTCCTAATACTCGCCCATGGGTAGCTTCACGCTTATCGGTTTAGGCGGTCCATTTTTTATTTTCTTTTCATTGTAGAGACTTTCTCTTTGTTTCCAACCATATCATATATCGTAGCATAAGTAAACCAAGGTGGACATCCAGGCAAACAGTCATTCACTGATCCATCATCTCTTCAACTAGTCATCTCGCCAACTACTCAGGCTTCTACTGTTGAGATCCCCGTAATCAAGTGCTCACGAGTCTAGTCGAGATCAACCACTCAGAATCTCGGGTGAGAGCACATCTCGTACTTATCGTTTCTAAGGTTTCTCCCTACAGCAAACAATGTCATCACCGGACATATGCTTAACTATCAAAGACTTCTTCTTCTTTTTTTTGACTCATTCTTTCCATGAATTCTTCCTTTCGACTGCTGATAATGTGGGCTTCGCCTTCTGAGATTCCTTCCTGAAACTGATACTGGCGTGGGCCTCAACACTGGGACTCATCCCCGAAACTATACTGATATGGGCCTCAACCCTAGGACTCATCCCCGAAACTGACTGATAGAGGCCTCAACCTTGGGACTCATCCCTGAAACCAATACTGATTCATTTCTGAAACTGACTTTACTGTTGCTAATTCTAACTGGCTTGTCTTTGCCGCTTTCTCTTTTTTCTTCTTCGAAACCTGTGAAAACAAAACAAAACAAACACAAGAAGGAATGCAAAATATGTTACGTGTATGCATGCATGCATGAGTTTTCTATCCCGTCGGGTTAGGTCTTCTGCCAATTCTCTTGGTGACTGCTCAGTCTTCTCTTCCTCAGGCAAAGTACTGCTTCAATCTGTCCACATTGATCGGCTCAGTGAACTCTTTCCCTTCTAAGTCTTACAGTCTTACTGCTCCATTTCCCATTACTTTCTGTACAATGTAAGGTCCTTCCCAGTTTGGTCTAAACTTTCCTCTCGGGTCTGTTGTCGACGGCTTAGACTGCTTAAGCACCAGATCACCCTTTCTAATCTTGGTAGGACGCACATTTTTATTGAATGCTCGAGCTAACCTCTTCTGGTATATCTGCATATGATGCAAGGACTTCATCCTCTTCTCATCCATCAATGCTAACTGTTCAAACCTCTGCGAGGCCCATTCTTGTTCAGGCAATTCTGCTTCTGCTAATACCCGCATGGACCGTATCTCAACTTCCACCGGTAATACAGCTTCCATTCAGTAGACCAAAGAGTAAGGCGTGGCTTCTGTTTCCATTTTTACCAAAGTTCTGTACCCCCACAGGGCATATGGTAGCTTATCAGCCCAATCTTTGTAATTCTCTGTCATCTTGGCTAAAATCGTCTTTATGGTCTTGTTGGCTGCCTCAACTGCCCCATTAGCATGCATCCTGTAAGGTGAGGACTTATGATGGCCTATTTCATACTTTTGTAGAATCACATTTTTTTTCTCCTTGAAACTGGACTCTATTGTCCGTGACCATGTGGTGCGACATACCATATCGACAAATGAGAGTCTGAGCTATGAACTTCGCCATCTGCTTGGCTGTAACATTGCGGAATGATTCGGCTTCCACCCATTTCGAGAAGTAGTCTACTGCCACTACTATAAAGTGATGTCCATTCGATGCGTTCGGTCGAATCTCTCCGATCATATCAATTCCCCATGCTGAGAAAGGCCACGATTCTGACAGCCCATGCAACTCTGTGTGCGGTAAATGATTCAAGTTACCATGCGCTTGACAATCATGACAATGCTTTACCAGCTTCGCGCAGTTAGCTCTATGATCGACCAGTAAAAGCCTTGTCTCACAATCTTGCGGGACAAATTCAACCCATTCATGTGCGGTCCACATACACCAGCATGTACTTCTTCCATTACCTTCTGAGCCTCTTCTTTTCTCAAACACTTCAACTGAATGCCATTTGATTGTCTCTTATACAATTCTCCCTTCAGACTCACATACTGAGAAGCCAACTTCTGAATGGCAATCCTGTCTTTTCCGCTCTTCTTCCGGGAGTTCCCCCGTTCCAAGTATCACTGAATATCATGATACCAAGGTTTTCCGTCGTTGATCTCTACTTCCAAGATCTTTCTATCTCATAAACAGGTTTACTCGTTGTTGTCAACACCAGTGGTCTCATCACCAATTTCTCCGGATTTTCCCAAGTTGCGGCTAATATTTGCCAATGTGTCTGCCATCTGATTCTTTCTCGCGCAAGCTGCTGGTGGAATTTGCAGTCAGGGATAACCTGTGCCAGATTTCTGAGGTGGAACAAGTAAGGCTTCAACCGTTCTTCCTTCAATTCACCATTCTCCTTGCATCTGTCGGATTACCAACATTGAGTCTCCGTATACTTCAACATTCTTAGCTCTCAAGGCTATCAATGTAGTCAACCCCGAAGGCACATGCTTCATACTCGGCCATGTTTTTAGTCACCCCGAACGTCAACCTCTTGGCCATAGGAAAAGTTTCTCCTTCAGGGGTTACTATCACGATTCTAATTTCGGCTCATTTACATTTCACTGCTCCGTGAAAGTAAATTTTCCATCATTGGACTGCTATAGCTTGGATTTCCTCATCGGGGAACTCAAACTTGTACTGATCCCCTTCAACGGGTTGCAATGCCAGGAATTCCGCCACGGCTCGCCCTTTGATCACTTTAGAAGTGAGGTACTCGACATCAAATTCCGTCAGCAACATTAGCCATCTGCCCAACTTCCCAACCAGCGAGGGCACCGAATGCAAGTACTTTAAAGGATTCTCCTTTGCTACCACTTGGATCTTGTAGGATTGGAAGTAATGGTGCAATTTCCTAGACGCCCATACTACTGCCAAACAGATTTCTCCAC
Source organism: Zanthoxylum bungeanum (assembly GCA_019454045.1). Lineage (NCBI taxonomy): Eukaryota > Viridiplantae > Streptophyta > Magnoliopsida > Sapindales > Rutaceae > Zanthoxylum > Zanthoxylum bungeanum. The sequence continues at coordinate 17,386 of SKCR01013154.1, forward strand.
TTCCTGATAGCGGGCTTCGTAGGGAAGCAACTTCTTACTGAGGTAGTAGACTGCATGCTCTACTCCCGTCTCATCTGCTTGTACCATCATTGCCCCCAGCGCTTCGGGTTCAATAGCCAAATAAAGTACCAATGGTCTACCCTGTCTCGAAGGTTTCAAAACAGGAGGCTTCACCAAATATTCTTTGATTTTGCCAAAGGCTTCCTGACACTGCTCATTCCACTTCACTGGTTGGTCTTTTCTCAACAGTTTGAAGATAGGCTCACATACTGATGTCAACTTAGCGATGAATCGGCTGATGTACTGGATTTTCCCAAGGAAAGCTCTGACTTCTTTTTCTATCTTCAGTGTTGGCATCTCAGTAATTGCCTTGATTTTCTCAGAGTCCACTTCTATTCCTCCCATTCCCACTGTGTGGCCTAGCAACTTCCCTGACGTTACTCCAAACACACATTTCTTAGGATTTAGTCACATGTTATACTTGTCGACTCGTTCAAGGAACTTCTCTAGTGCTTCTATGTGTTCGTCTATCGTCTCTGATTTCACCATCATATCGTCTACATACACCTCGATTTCTTTATGCATTAAGTCGTGAAATAAAGTAGTGGCCATCTGTTGGTAAGTGGCTCATGCATTCTTAAGCCCAAACGGCATCACCTTGTAGCAACAAGTACATAATTCTGTGACAAAGGTCGTCTTATGCTTGTCTTCTTCAGCCATAAGGACCTGGTTGTATCCCGAGAACCCATCCGTAAATTAGTAGATGGCTGATAACGCCGCACTGTCAACAAGCACATCTATATGAGGTAAGGGAAAGTCATCATTCGGGCAAGCCTTATTAAGATCTCTGTAATCCATGCACATTCTGACCTTGCCATCTTTCTTCGGCACAGGCACAATGTTTGCCAACCACTCGGGATATTTTACTACTTCCAAAAAATCCCACATCTATTTGCTTCTTAACCTCCTCTCTGACCATCTCGGCCCATTCAGGTCTCATTCTTCGAAGCTTCTGCTTTACCAGCCTCATGTTTGGATAAGTCGGTATCGCATGCTGGGCAATACTTCTGTCTACCCCGGGCATGTCCTCATAGGACCAAGCGAATACTTTGGCATAGTTAACCAACATCCCTTCTAAATTCTTCCGCTCTTCGGCGGTAACCTCACTCACAATTAAGACTTCCTTGGGGATTTCCGACGTACCAAGGTTGAATGCATTCGTTTTAGTTGAGTTGATATCAAATATACTCAAGTCATGCAAGTTAAGAGGAAGAGACTCAGGCAAGTAAGCAAAATGATTGTCTTTATTGCTAGTAAATGCGGGAGTACACTCAAATAAATCAGGAAGATAAATGTCTTCATCATCTATAGACACTTCATCTTCCGCAACCGGGTTCTTCTCAGCTTCCTTATTCTCCTCAAGAGTCAGGCTCTCTTTTCATCAGTTCTTCTTCCCATTTCTTTCTCTTCCTTCTTCGCAACTTCCTCTGTCAGCGGCTTCTCACCCAACATATCTTGGAAGATCTCAAATCCGGGCACCACAATCCCGTTAACTTCTGCTGGTTCGGGCTCTCCTTGATACCTCGAGGCCTTTACAAAGCATTCCATCAGCTTCAACCCTTTCTTCTTGGCTTTCGGCTTTTCTTCGTCAGATATGTATCCCAGACCCCTCCGAGTAGTCTGCCCTTTAAAGTCTGGCAATGCTGAACCTTTGTCTGGTTCGAACTTCATTTTCTCCATGATCCTAGCCACCTTAAGATCTATCCACTCCTCGAAGGTTTTCGACACTTGGAACCTCGTAAAAGGTTGAATTTCCAAGGTGGCTACAACATTATCCACCTCAACTCTGATAGTGACAATATCTCCTCCATACGGGAACTTAATCATCTGATGCAGAGTAGAGGGCACACCCCCAAGCTTATGAAACCATGGTCTTCCCAACAACAAGGCAAAAGTGGCCGGGATATCCAGCACTGTGAACTCGACCTCGTCCTCAATTAGACCAACCTTGACTACCGCGGCAAAGGTACCCTCAACTCTCCGCTTGCTATCATCATAAGCCTTAATAGTCATATTAGAGGGACTCAAATCTGTCGGCTTTATGCCCAGCCTTGCCAAAATCTTCAATAGGCACACATTGATGGATGAACCATCGTCCACCATCACGCAAGATGTCTTCTTGCCCCTTACTTCAGCTCTGATGAACAAATGCCTATTGTGGTTTCTTCCCTCAACCGGGAGTTCTTCCTCAGAAAAGGTTATTTGCAACTCTTCTTTCTGCACTGATCCGACAAACATTGCGGGATTAGCATCTTCAGGCACTACTACCTTGCTTAAGGCCTCCACCATAGCCCGCTTGTGCTCTCCGGACGCACACAATAACTCCCAGATACTCAATTATGCTCGGGTCTTCTTCAGTTACCGCAGCACTACATCTCCCTCAACGTTCTCAGTATTCTCGGCCACTTCTCGGCCTTCTGTCAACACCTCCTTCCCCTTTTCGACAATATCACTATAAAAGCGCCCACTTTGGGTCATTCTCTTCACCTCTTCTTTGTCACTACTCGAGAAATCCTCCCAGAGAAATTCTTCTTCTGTTCCGTCTCATCCTCAATGTTACTATCCTAAATACCCAGGCAAAAGGCTTGGTGGTCGAAGGTTTGGAGGACAAGGTCTTCTGGTAGGCCAGAGTTAATCATATAAGTAGTCGGTGGGACAGAGTGATAGTTGGGCAAGGGGTTGCGGTATGTGTTTGGTTATTCTTTTTCGAGGTCATGAATTTTGTGGGAGTCAATAAGTCCTGGATCTCATGGCAGAGACGTGCACCACTATCGGTGTCATGGCCATGTTATTGGTGGAAGTGGCAGTAGCGGTTCATGTTGAGGTTTGGTGGGGGAGGATTTAGGAGTGGTTTAGACTCCAAGGGTTTCAAGAGTCATTGCCTTGCCAACTTCTCAAGTACCTTGGACAAAGGCCTACCCAGGTTGGAGAAGCACCGGTTCTTGATGGCAGCAATCTCAACAGTAATAGGTTTAGCACCTGATGGTCCTCCGACAGTCCTCATGTTCATGCCATAGAACTTCCGATTCTCGGCTTCCTCTTATTCAATATCCATGACAGTTTCCCTCAGCTGTCGAAAATCCACAATCATGGAGGTCATCCTCCTCAACTTACCATAAATTGAGGGCTTACTACCCTTGATAATCATCTTTATCTGGTCCTTCTCCAAAGGCCGAGTCTGCATCTTTAGAAGCTGGCTTCTCCAGCGATCCACATATTCTTTAAAGCTCTCTTCTGGCTTCTGCTTGGTATTCTCCAAGTCGCGAAGCGACAAGTCGATCTCCAAGTCTGTAAGATATTGCTTCAAAAAAGCTTCTGCCAATTCTCTCCAATCTTCATTAACCTTTCTTTCAAGGCTATGATACCACACTACGGGTGCCCTATCGAGCGACATCCCGAACATTTTCTGAACTTGGCGCTGGGATAGACCCACTGAACTCATTACCGAGACATATTGCCGAAGCTGGGACCCTCGGGTCCCCATTCCCATTAAATTTGGCTATGTCGGGCATTTTAAACTGAGATGGCAGCTGCTCCTCGAAGGTCATCACCTCATAATCCAACAAGTCCTCATGTTTCCCCTTCAGTTTATGGGTAACTGACTCCATCTGATCACAAAGTTTCTGTATCTCGGCCTGAGACCCGGCTATTCCCCTGCAACATATTCAACCATATCATCAT
>SKCR01013155.1:0-30774 GCA_019454045.1 Zanthoxylum bungeanum
ATAGTGGGAGGCAAGATTGAATTTGCAATATTCATGTTTATTACTTGCCATAAACGCTCAATCAAAATATCATTCGTCAAATAAAATCAAATGTTAGTTGGACTAATATTTGAATTGTTGTTTTATTAATAGTTGGACTCTATTCAACTAATTCATTTATATTTGATTTTATAATTGGATATATAGTAATCAATATTTGATTTATTAATTATTAGTTGATTAAATAGTTGGACTATAGTAATCATTATAATAATCGTACTGATATCTTGATTAAATAGTTGGACTATTAGAATCAAGATAAAAAGAAAAGAGTGACATTTAAAATAATCCTAGGGAAAATGTATTTAAATGGTTTAATTTTCAAATTGGGATTTTCAGGATGTCCTGGAAAATAATAAGTTACTTTATTTGATAAAAATAGCATATTAGCTAAGCCAGGAGTTAAGCAAATAGTTAGAGCATAATCTTTGGAAGATTTATGTAATGATAACTTAAGTGCTTAATCCATTAAACTTGTCGCAATAGACTCCTTAATTTCTTAATCAGAACTAAGGATTAGATCCTTAAAGTATGATAATGAAATTGAAGGATCTTCATAGATCTATTCTTAGATCTTATAAGTACTAAATTGCAATATTAACTCTTGGAGAGTTAATGACTATTCTCAAGGAGACAAAGTCAAAATTTGCAATAAGGCAAGTAGCGCAAGGCGCACCTCACTTCGATATTCTAGAAACCCAGGCTTGGCCAAAGGCTTCTGGAATATGGAAAAGGGCAAAGGAAAATCATTATAATCTTCTAGGAAGGTAAATGACATATCCCAAAATGTATGCCGTAATTGTGGCAACGAGATCGCGGAAGCGTGACTACCATTTGGACAAAGCAACATGAAGAATTGAAGACTGGGCAAGGCTCTGACTCAAATATGTTTGTTATATTATCATTACTAGTATTAAAATTGGATTTTAAATACTTATGTGGTACATAAAATATATGTATTGATGTTCAGAATCTGTTATGAACAGGATACTGACATCAATAGAGATTAATATGCGAATTGGAAACGGGACGAAAGCCGTTGTTTTACCCGTAGATACCTAAGTTTAGGAACTACCTTCGGGTATGTACCTAAATTAGGAAACTGTTATAATGTAACTAGTTTGACTAGAAACATTATCTCGATATCTGTGTTTAATAACCCACGATGGGTTTACCTTTATATTCTAGAACACTAAAGTGTTTCATTATATAAAGATGATATTGAGATAAACACAGTAGATGTGAATAACAGAATTTATATTTGAATATAAATAAATCTCAAACGTATAAATGACAAACAATAGCTCAAACTGATTTGATAAGATGAAACTTAATGTGGCATTGTTGTCTGGGACACAATTAAACAAGAATCATATATCCACACTTTCGAAGAGTGGGTACTAGGACTGATTTGATTGTACTCAAATAAGTCTACGAATCTAGTTTAATTGGGCAAAGTGCCTAAAACACCTTTATTTGGTAAAAGTGTAAATGCCACTGATCTGTTAGCCCTAGTTCATAGTGAAGTAAGTGGGCCCATGTCTAGCTAGGCTAGATGTGGATCTGGATATTTTGTGACCTATATGGATGTGGCATCGCGTTATGGTTACGTGTCTCTTTTGAAACACAATCAGAAACTTGTATAGTTTCAATGCGAAATAGACAAACAGATCAGCTAAGGTATTAAACCGTCACGGTAAGACCGTAATGGAAAATACCTAAGCAATAAGTTTCTAATATACTTGAAAGAGTATAGTATTCTTTCAATGAGGACTCCTCCCGGAACATGTCATTTTGACGGTGTGTCCGAACGGATAAATCGAATTTTGTTGGACATGATAAGGTTAATCATGAGTCTCTCTGAGCTACCATTTCCTTCTACGGATAAGCATTAATAGTGCAGAACATATTTAGAATAAGGTTCCATTAAAATCTGTTAGACAAACTTCATATTAGATATGAACAGGAACGAAACCGGGTTTCTCATTCTTAAAATTTGGGAATGCTAGGCATATGTTTGGATGATACCAAACTAAAACCAAATTGGATAATTGCCAATTGTAGGTTATCCTAGAGATACCAAAGTATAGTACTCATACAAGTCACAAGAGAACAATTTAGTTGTTGCTAGCCATGCGGTTTTCCTAAGAGGAATACCGATATGCAATGGTAAGTGGGAGGATAGTAAAACTCGATGAAAATCTGAGTAATACTATTCCAGGCATCGATTCCTAATGGAACACAAATAATTCATCAAGGATGAAACTATTATCAATAATCTTCGAATACATAAGAACCATGTAGTTCGAAGAGAGTCAGAAAACAACCTGGGGTATGGGTTTCTGATCTCACCTCATAAAGATGTCTATCTTATTGAGGAATACCAACTGACTACGTATGAGGAAGTGATACAAGGTATCGACTCCCTATTATGGCAAAGTGCCATAAGTCCGAAATGATTCAATGTATATCAACAAGTTTGGATACTAGTTGATGTACCACAAGGCATTGTGGCCTATTGGTATATATAAGTCTTCAAGGAAGACATACATGGGGCAACATACCAATGTACTAAGCTAGGCTTGTAGCGGAAAGGTATCGTTATCAACATGTGTAGTTACGACGAATTCAACCTTTACATGTTGCCACGGTAAATCCTTTGGGTAAATGCTTGCTAACGCCGTATGTTTTCATTTATGAAATATGTCAGCTGAACGGGAAAATCGTTTTTCCTTGAAAGGAAACCTTTTGGAGGATGTTTAAACATCCTATCGGTTTTGTCCGACTAAAATGGCAAACAAGTTTGCAGGTTATTCGATCCATGTTTGGATTGAAGCAAGCATTAGGTTCTTGGAATTATCGTTTTGAGTAATCATAATGGAGTATGATTTAATTCAAAACGAAATGATTCTTGTGTTTTAAGAGGGTTAGTGGGAGCACACTGACATGAAATGTCCTATATATAATAATGAATAATATGTCATTTCTTGGAAATGAATTCCCATAAAACAATCTGTTAAAGCTTGGCTTTCATGAAAAACTCTCCGAAATCGTACATTGAAAATAGTACGCGAGCTGATGTCTCATACGCTTTGAGCATATGGATTCACAATCAGGCCAATCCGAGTGATAGTCACTGGATTGATGTTAAGAACATCCTTAGTATCTTTGAGAACTAAGGATGATGTCTTATACTATGGAGAAGGATAACTTGAAGTGACTGGGATCACTGCTGCAAGTTTCCTAAACCAATAAAACGACTGTATGGTACTATAAAGTTTGAATAACGAAACAGTAAGCTGGAAATATTCCAAGCAAGATACTGTTACCGAATAAACAACAAATGCAGGTTATTGCTGCAGCTGAGGCAGCAATAGAAGCCTTCTGGGTCGATATAAAATCTAATTAGATTAGATATAGTTCTGTTAGTAGCTGAGCTAGGCTTCAGCGCAGGCTAAAGAATTAATGGTCTCATCAACGATCCATATAAATACTTCGATATTCATCTGATTCATACGGATCATACATCGTGGCGATGTGATGATCGTATAAATCGCATCAGACGATAATCATGCAAATCCGCTGACGAAAGCCTTTTCTCAGCAGTTTGAGCCAACCGTACATAGTTCGGGTGTCAGACACTCGAGTGACTGACTATAGGCCAAGTGGGAGATTGTTGGACAATTATGACCCATAACGTCACTATTTGTACAGATCATGGTGTTGTTGTACAAATTAACTATGTGACAAAGGAGGTTGCACTCTTATCATTTGTGATTAGATCACCTAGATGTATAAATGATAGAGGACCCTATGATTTGGTTCCTGGATTGAGAATGATATGAGACAGTATCAGTCCACGAAGGATAAATCATTAATATCCCTAGTCAGAGTATTATCGAGATTGGACATCGATAAATACGTAAAAGACTAGTATTACACTTGTGCTGTTTGTGAGGGCACTCAACATAGTTCTTATATATTTGGGTATATAATACTCATGCAAGTGTATAGGAGGTTGTGTTTACCGATGGTACGGGAAACAGCTCCGCTCTGGATAAACAGACCTCTGAATTCCATTGGTAGTATGACTATGTATCTATGGAAGTTCGAAATAAAGGTAGGTGTATTTGGTCTTAACCTGAGACTTGCACCGCTAATACTTGCGATAATCAATATGCTTTGGTTTTGGTCGTCCAAGGCAGCTTTAAATCAGGTTTCTATGTACTCATCTTCTTCTACTGGGATATAGAGAATCGTAGTGTGTTGGGTGTGATGTCAAGACGGAAGTGTCACTCCAGTCATAGTGGAGATGATGGTCCGTAGGATACGGGACTGGTTCTCTTAAATGCTGTCAGCTATCGGGATATTATGACAAGGTCATGTATTCCGATTGTAGAGACTAGTCACCAGACATCCGTATGTGCTTCGTCGAGGCAGACACAATTCCAGCCCCAGGCCTAGCACGTGATCATCCGATACTGGATCGACATACACAATATACGTATATACGCCTGACATAGATCGCTTATTCCTATAAGCATATTTCTGGAGAATTGGGTAGGCATGGCGCTTTGCTAGAAGCCAACCTTGTCTTATAAATCGGTAAAAACGTCGTACTTGGGACTTAAATGTTCGGATGTCCGACGACCGAATTTACTGGCCAACATATCCGAGGGTCTCATGGGTCGCTTCCGAAAGTTCACCCGATGACGTATGACTCGTACTTAATTAATTTGGGGATTAATTCCGATGAGAAAGAAATTAATAGGGATAAATTGTTGAAATCTTAACCATGTCCCAAGATCAAAAACAAGCAAAATATATAAGAATGAACTACATTGAAGTATGGCGGAAACAATACTCACAAAAACGGAATGTGGATGCAATGGATGAAACAAATGTTGCTCCTTTGTGCAGTGGAGGATTCGGCCAAGATGAAAAGAAAGCTCCAAGCAAGTTTGATCCTTCCAAGCTCTAAGATGAGTTTCCCATAACACCTTGTATGATCCCTTGATGTTGCTAGCCAAAGTTGTGTGTTAGAGTTCCAAACAAGCACACTTCTTCTTGTCTTGCCACAAAACAAATGAAGAAATGGAGAGAGCTTTGAGAGCTCACTTTTCGGTAATTAGAGAGGAGAGAAGGATTTGATTTTTGTCTCAAAAATCAATTTATATTTATGTCATAATTATATTAAATAATAATATACTTATGACACAAACCATGCAAAGACTTAGAGTGTCTAACACTCAATTTCCATGCAATACCCTTGAGTGCTTTGTACACTATCTTCATGCAATACATCTTGATTAAATAATGCAAATAATGACAAGTGTCATGTGGGCCCCACACGTTTCCAAATGAAAGTGGGCCCACGTGCACTCACGCGTTCGGGTTCGATATTTCCGAAATACCGAGCTTACGTCGCGACGTTAATTAAATCGAATTTAAATAAATAATTGCGCCTAGCGAAATTATTATTTACGTCGCTAACGAATTAATTCTAAATTAACTCGTTTGCCCGAATTAAAATCTAATTTTAATTTCGCGTCGAAATCGAATTCCGATTATTATATCGAATATAATAATTTTACGATTAATTCAAATTAATCGTTCTCTCTCTTTTTTATAGTACTTTATCCAAGATAAAGTCTCTCTCGTAATTAATCCAAGATTAATCGAGTTTGAATCATACGTCATCGGTGAATCTTCGGGAAGCGACCCAAGAGACCTCTAGATATGTTGGCAGTAAATCCGGTTGTCGAACTATTCGAACACGTACGTACCAAGTACTACGTTTTTACCGATTTACAAGACAAGGTTAGCTTCTAGCAAAACGCCATGCCTACCCAATTCTCTAGAAATATTCTTACTGGAATATTAGATCTATAACAGGCGTAGTATACCGTAGTATAGTGTATATCGAACCAGTATCGGATGATCACATGTAAGGCCTGGGGCTGGATATGTGTCTGCCCCGTACGATACACATATCGGACATCAAGCAACCAGTCTCTTTGAATCGGATAATCCTGACCTAGTCATATTATCCCGATGGTTGCAACCATTATAGAGTACTAGTTCTGTATCCCTCGCGATCATCATCTCCATATGTCTGAAGTGATACTTCCATCTTGACATCACACCCAGTACACTACGATTCTCGATAAACCCAGAAGAGGTATACAGAACTCGTTAAAGCCCTGGACCACCAAACCTAAATTTTACCGATTGTCGTAAGTACTAGCGATGCAAATCTCAGGTTAAGATCATATGCACCTACCCTGAAGCGGACTCCCATAGACACGCAGACATACTACCAATGGGACTCCGCGGGGTCTATCCAGAGCGAAGCTGTTTTCCGTACTATCGGTAAAACACAACCTCCTACCGCACACTTGCATAAGTATCCAATACTTAATATATGAGAACTATGCCGTTGTGCCCTCACAACATGCACAAGTGCAGTACTAGTCTATTCCGCATTATCGATGTCCAATCTCGATAATACTACGACTAGGGATATTTAATGATTAAACCTTTATGGATTGATACTGTCTCATATCATCACAATCCGGAACTAATCATAGGGACTTTTACCATTTATATATCAAAGTAAATAAATTACAAAACGGTAAAAGGCAATTTCATTACTACATAGTTAATTTTGTACAATAATACAATATCATTTACAAAATAGTGACGCTATGGGTCATTACTGTCTAACAATCTCCCACTTGGCCTATAGCCAGTCACTCAAGCATCTAATACCTGAACTATGTACATGTCGCTCAAACTTTTCCCGAGGAATAGCCTTCGTCAGCGGATCTGCAATATTATCCTCTGATGCGATCTTCTCGATCTTCACATCGCCACGATGTATGATCTCTCGAATCAGATGGAATCGTCGAAGAACATGTTTGGATCGTTGATGAGACCTTGGTTCCTTAGCCTGTGCTATAGCCCCGCTATTGTCACAATACAATGGAACGGGCTCAGCTGCTAACGGAACTACTCCTAATCCAATTAGGAATTTACGGATCCAAACTGCCTCTTTTGCTGCTTCAGCTGCTGCAATGTACTCCGCTTCAGTTGCTGAATCGGCAACAGTATCTTGCTTGGAAGATTTCCAGCTCACTGCTCCGTTATTCAAGCAAAATATGTACCCGGTTTGCGACTTGAAGTCGTCTCTGTCGGTTTGGAAACTTGCATCGGTATACCCAGATACCTCAAGTTCTCCATCTCCATAGATTAAGAAAACATCCTTAGTTCTTTTAAGATACCTAAGGATATTCTTAACCGCCATCCAGTGATCCTGTCCTGGATCGGCCTGATATCGACTGCACATGCTCAAAGCATAGGACACATCAGGTCGTGTACATATCATGGCATACATGATCGATCCGACTGCCGAGGCGAACGGAGTCCGACTCATGTTGTCTCTCTCATCTTGTGTTTTAGGACACATGTCCCTAGATAGAAAGACGCCATGTGATGTTGGCAACAGTCCCTTCTTGGACTGATCCATGTTGAATCTCTTCAACACTTTATCAATATATGTACTCTGGGAGAGTCCAAGTAGCTTTCTAGATCTATCCCGGTAGATCTTTATTCCTAGAATAAAAGCTGCTTCTCCCAGATCTTTCATGGAGAATTTCAATGAAAGCCAAGCTTTCACCGACGTTAACATGGGAATGTCATTGCCTATAAGCAATACATCGTCGACATAAAGGACAATAAAAGTCAGTGCACTCCCACTAACCTTCTTATATACACAAGGATCATCTACGTTTTGAATGAAATCATATTCTTTTATGACCTCATCAAAACGTTGGTTCCATGACCTCGATGCTTGCTTCAGTCCATAAATGGACCGATTTAACTTACAAACCTTGTTTGCAAGTCTTGGTGCGATAAAACCGTCAGGTTGTTGCATATAAACATCCTCCAACAGGTTTCCGTTAAGGAAAGCGGTTTTTAACGTCCATCTGCCATATTTCGTAATCGTAATATGCAGCTATTGCAAGCATTATCCGAATGGATTTAATCATGGCAACGGGTGAGAAAGTTTCGTCATAATCAACTCCAAGTTGTTGACGATACCCCTTCGCTACGAGCCTAGCTTTGTACGTTTTACGTTGCCATCCATGTCTGTCTTCTTCTTGAAGACCCATTTGCATCCAATAGGCTTTACGCCTTCTGGTGCATCAACCAGTGTCCAAACTTGGTTGGTATACATGGAATCCATTTCGGCCTTCATGGCTTCTTGCCATAAAGTGGATTCGATACCCTGTATCGCTTCCTCATACGTAGCCGGTTCAGTATCCTCAATAAGATTAATATCTACATGAGGTGAGATCAGGAATCCATACCTCTCAGGTATTACCCTGACTCTCTCCGACCTACGTAGTCCTTGTGTAATTGAAGATTGTGGTTCAGTCTCATCCTGGATGGACTGTTCATGTTCCGTTCTTGATTCATTGCCAGGAACAGTATCACTACGACTTTCATCGAGTTCTACTTTCCTCCCACTAAACACTGCATTTAGGAATTCCTTCTCAAGGAAAACCGCATGTAGAGCAACAAATACTTTGTTCTCTTTTGGGTTATAGAAGTAATATCCCTTTGGTTCCTTAGGATATCCAACAAATAGGCATTTATCTGATTTGGGTTCAAGTTTGGTACCTTCCAAACGTTTGACGTATGCCCAGCAACCCCAAATCTTCAGGAATGAGAAACCTGGTTTCTTTCCTGTCCATATCTCATACGGAGTCTGTTCAACAGACTTTGACGGAACCCTATTCAAAATAAGATTGCACTTTCTAATGCATGTCCCCAGAAGGATATAGGCAGCTCAGTGCGACTCATCATCGACCTTACCATGTCAAGCAAGGTACGGTTTCTCCGTTCAGACACACCATTTAATTGTGGTGTTCCAGGAGGAGTCCATTGTGAAAGAATACCATATTCTTTCAAGTAATCTTGAAACTCATTACTTAAGTATTCGCCACCACGGTCCGACCGTAATGTTTTAATACTCTTGCCTGTTTGTTTTCAACTTCGTGTCGAAACTCTTTGAATTTCTCAAAAGTTTCCGACTTGTGCATCATTAGATACACATAACCATAACGTGATGCATCATCCGTAAAGGTTACGAAGTATCGATATCCACCTCTAGCCTGGCTAGACATGGGCCCACAAACGTCACTATGAACGAGGGCTAACAGTTCAGTGGCGCGTTCACCTTTACCACTAAAAGGTGATTTAGGCATTTTGCCTAATAAACAAGATTCGCAGACGTCATATGAATTTGGATCAAATCCGTCCAAGTACCCACTCTTCGAAAGTGTGGATATGCGAGTCTTGTTGATGTGTCCCAGACGACAATGCCACAAATAAGTTTCTTCTTTTGGATTACTCATTTTGAGCCTTTTGTTTGTTATTTTACATTTTGGAGATTCATTTATATTCAAAATATAAAGACCATTATTTGCATCAGCACTGCAAATTTCTGCATCATTTATATATAATAACACCTGGTGTTTTTAAATACAAAAGTGTACCCTGTTTGGGTTAACAAAGATACAGAAATAATATTCCTAGTTAAACTAGGAACAAAATAACAGTCATTTAGTTTAAGTACATGCCCCGAGGGCAGTTCCAAAACAAAAGTGCCTACGGCCAAAACAGCAACAGAAGTTCCATTTCCAACTCGTAGATCTACCTCCCCCGAAGCCAGTCTCCTGCTATCATGCAGATCCTGCACATCAGTACAAATATGAGAACCACAGCCAGAATCAAAAATCCAATTTTTATTAAGACTAGAAGTAGTCATATTTATCAATAACAAACATACCTGAGGCCGGAGCCTTGCCCGCCTGTATGTCCTCCTTATGTCCCTTGTTCATGCGGCAGTCACGCTTCCAGTGACCTCTCTTGCCGCATTTCAGGCAAACATCTTGAGACTTGTCCCTTGGCTTCCCAGAAGCCTTTGTTGACTTGGCCTTGCCTTTGTTCTTATGCTTCTTCTTCTTAACACCCCCAGTTGCCTTGAGCCCAGCTTTCGGCGTTTGAGATGTTGTTGCAAAGTGCGCCTCGCGCTTGTTGCCTTTCAGAAGTTCTTTCTCTGACTCCTTGAGAATTGACAACAACTCTCCAAGAGTGTCATCCGAATTCATCAGTTTGTAGTTGATGACAATCTGTTTCCAAGTATCGGGTAGTGACTGTAGAAGTACATCTATAGCCAGCTCAGACTCCAAGACTATACCCATATTAGCCAGTTCATCAATATCGGCTATCATTTGAGTCCCATGGACCTCAACAGAACTACCATCAGTCATACGGGAGCGAAAGATTTTCTTCACTAACTCGTACCTCGCCATCCGCTTATTAGTGCGGTGAAGATCTTGCAATCTTGCCATCATATTATAAGGATCCAAGTCCCTATTTTGGCGACGAAAGTGTTGAGTCATTGAAGCAAGCATGATCGACTGAGCCGTGTCACAATCATCACTGTGAGTTTTCCATAACTCCAGCTCAAGTGGCTCAGTGGGCTTAGGCCCGAGAGGTCTCTGAATCGTATACAGTATCCTCTCCGCCCCAAGGACTATCCTTAGGTTCATTTCCCAATCAGCAAAGTTTGTCCCCTTAAAGACATTGTCACCCATGATGATGTCTCGGACATTTACCTTGCTAGCCATCTTAACTACGATAGTCCAACTATCTAGTTAACGATAAAATGGGTACAGTCAAACTGTTACAAGAAAAATAACATTTTATTAGTCCAACTAATGTTAAAAATTGACGAAATAAATTTTGTAAGCGCGTAAAGCTAAGTATCTGAATGAAATTGCAAACTCAATACTAGCCTCCCACTATTTTCTACAAGTCTCTAACCCTCTGTTGAGTACTCGGGAAATCCAATTTCCTAGTGGGCTAGGATCCCGTTAAATAACACACAACCTTGACTTTGGCCAACAAGTTGTATGATATTTAACTAGGTAGATCTCGAAGATCAATTGGATCCCATCCAATTCCTAGATCCGGTAGGTGGACATCCAAGTCCGAAACATATATATCTAATACATACGTCAATGTATCCAATACATTTTCCTAACCATTTCCTCTGAATCAACTAAGCCTTGGCTTTGGCACAACAAACCTAATGATTCCAGTTAAGCGGGACCCATTGACGAGGAAAGTTTCGTAATCAATGTCGATGGACAAGAAGTGATCTTGACTTTGGCCAACAAATCACAACTTGGACAGGACACCGATGTGGAACAAAACTCTCATGATTCAAACACATCCTCAATTGACAAAGGTCTTGACTTTGGCCAACAAACCAATGCCAATTTCGGATCTTGAGAAAGAATCATTCAACGGAAGGAAAATCGCTTAATATTGTTTGAGGGATTTTGCGTAATTGGCAACCAATTAATTTATCTTTGTTAGGTCTCATCATCATACACCCTAAGCATGCTTCTAAAACATCATAAAGCGCGTAAAGTAAAGTAATAGTGATATGCGGATGGATATATAAACAACTTGTTCCTAGAACAAATCACTCCCTTTCCTCTCCCCGCTAGCACTATTCTACTTCTACCCAATTACATAATACAATAAGAGAAACCTCATTTACATTGAGGGGAATTAGGTGAGAAGAGAATACAAAAGAGAAAGAGATAAGGCTGGACACGCAGGTCCAATTTATAAATTCCAAATTTACAATAATTTCTAAAATTACCCTTCCCTTCTAATATCCATCCGATATACACTATTCATACAACACATCCACATTCATTCATTCATTCAAGGCATGTTATACAACCAATCAAATCCAATTAATTAGTCTTTAATTAGGTGACAATACAATGTTCAAACAATTGTTTGCATTTGCGCGAGTCCAACTCGTTTTGAGAATAAATACATATGGTATGAATTCACGAATTATATCGAACTACTCGTTAAATCCAATTTAAGTCGTATTCAATACTAATCCTTTTATTTAATTCTAAATTAAATATTTACACTTTTATTGTGCTTTTATAACTTAGATTCCAAATCTAGTACTATTGGGTCTCAAAGCCCAACTAACATCTAATGTCCGTTTAATTAAAGTCCGATGGGCTTTCTATTGATTTCATTAGGCTTGGGCCTTGGTCAATGTGGGTCAAACCCAATTTCCAAGCCCAATAAGGAATCACCCTCATTTGCCATAAAATCAATATCAAGCCCATAAGGCCCAATTAAACATAAAAGCCCATTTATTACATTTGGACTTAAATGGTGTGATTTAGGCCCATTTTGGATCCAATCCAAATGGTCCAAATCTACTTGGCCCAACCAAGCCCATTTATGACCAAATATAATAGTTTTAGGCCCAATTCCAATTTAAGCCCAATTAACTAAATTTTAAAATTCCAAATTTTATACTTAATTAATTAAAGTGTATTTTCATGATTAATCCTTTAAATCAATATTCCCAAAATATCAAATTATCTATTAATCATATTTTTATCTTAAATACATGTCCAACATTATTTAATCAAAAAATCAAGTCCCTAATCATCATCAAGCATTCGGCCAAGGTGATTAAATGGTTCCGATTTCGTTTTCAATCCAATCAAGTTACAAATGATCATCTCCATTATTTTCAAGTCATCCAATGTCTTAAAATTAAAAAATCATCTAGTCCACATGCTTGCATGTATTCGGCCAAGCCTCATTGGGGTTGGAAAAATTAATCCAATTTATTTTCCATGAAATTGATGATGTATAATCCATTTAACATACATCTAAGCATATTTAATCAAGCAAACTCATCAAATCATGCTTCAAACATTTTCCCCAAATAACATCCTAATATATTTGCATGCATTTTTAGGCTCAATGATACCATTGTTGGAATCTAATAACCATGTCCCAAGATCAAAAACAAGCAAAATATATAAGAATGAACTATATTGAAGTAATGGCGGAACAATACTCACAAAACGGAATGTGGATGCAATGGATGAAAAAAAATGTTGCTCCTTTGTGCAGTGGAGGATTCGGCCAAGTGAAAAGAAAGCTCCAAGCAAGTTTGATCCTTCCAAGCTCTAAGATGAGTTTCCCATAACACCTTGTATGATCCCTTGATGTTGCTAGCCAAAGTTGTGTGTTAGAGTTCCAAACAAGCACACTTCTTCTTGTCTTGCCACAAAACAAATGAAGAAATGGAGAGAGCTTTGAGAGCTCACTGTTTCGGTAATTAGAGGGGAGAGAAGGATTTGATTTTTGTCTCAAAAATCAATTTATATTTATGTCATAATTATATTAAATAATAATATACTTATGACACAAACCATGCAAAGACTTAGAGTGTCTAACACTCAATTTCCATGCAATACCCTTGAGTGCTTTGTACACTATCTTCATGCAATACATCTTGATTAAATAATGCAAATAATGACAAGTGTCATGTGGGCCCCACACGTTTCCAAATGAAAGTGGGCCCACGTGCACTCACGCGTTCGGGTTCGATATTTCCGAAATCCGAGCTTACGTCGCGACGTTAATTAAATCGAATTTAAATAAATAATTGCGCCTAGCGAAATTATTATTTACGTCGCTAACGAATTAATTCTAAATTAACTCGTTTGCCCGAATTAAAATCTAATTTTAATTTCGCGTCGAAATCGAATTCCGATTATTATATCGAATATAATAATTTTACGATTAATTCTAAATTAATCGTTCTCTCTCTTTTATAGTACTTTATCCAAGATAAAGTCTCTCCGTAATTAATCCAAGATTAATCGAGTTTGAATCATACGTCATCGGTGAATCTTCGGGAAGCGACCCAAGAGACCTCTAGATATGTTGGCAGTAAATCCGGTTGTCGAACTATTCGAACACGTACGTACCAAGTACTACGTTTTTACCGATTTACAAGACAAGGTTAGCTTCTAGCAAAACGCCATGCCTACCCAATTCTCTAGAAATATTCTTACTGGAATATTAGATCTATAACAGGCGTAGTATACCGTAGTATAGTGTATATCGAACCAGTATCGGATGATCACATGTAAGGCCTGGGGCTGGATATGTGTCTGCCCCGTACGATACACATATCGGACATCAAGCAACCAGTCTCTTTGAATCGGATAATCCTGACCTAGTCATATTATCCCGATGGTTGCAACCATTATAGAGTACTAGTTCTGTATCCCTCGCGATCATCATCTCCATATGTCTGAAGTGATACTTCCATCTTGACATCACACCCAGTACACTACGATTCTCGATAAACCCAGAAGAGGTATACACAGAACTCGTTAAAGCCCTGGACCACCAAACCTAAATTTTACCGATTGTCGTAAGTACTAGCGATGCAAATCTCAGGTTAAGATCATATGCACCTACCCTGAAGCGGACTCCCATAGACACGCAGACATACTACCAATGGGACTCCGCGGGGTCTATCCAGAGCGAAGCTGTTTTCCGTACCATCGGTAAAACACAACCTCCTACCGCACTTGCATAAGTATCCAATACTTAAATATAGAGAACTATGCCGTTGTGCCCTCAAACATGCACAGTGCAGTACTAGTCTATTCCGCATTATCGATGTCCAATCTCGATAATACTACGACTAGGGATATTTAATGATTAAACCTTTATGGATTGATACTGTCTCATATCATCACAATCCGGAACTAATCATAGGGACTTTTACCATTTATATATCAAAGTAAATAAATTACAAAACGGTAAAAGGCAATTTCATTACTACATAGTAATTTTGTACAATAATACAATATCATTTACAAAATAGTGACGCTATGGGTCATTACTGTCTAACAAAAAATCATGAAAAGAGAGATAACGATTATTTGGAATTAATCGACAAATTAATAGATGCGATATATTAAACGAAATTGGATTTCGACGCGAATTAAAATTAGATTTTAATTCGGGCGAACGAATTAATTTAGAATTAATTCGTTAGCGACGGGAATATGGTTTCGCTACCATAATCAATTTTAATTGCTTCGCAACAGAAAATTCGTTAATTGGAATTAGCGACCCGAACCCGAGATTGTTTGCAGCGCATTCCATTTCGAATTCGAGTGCAGACACGTAAGTAAATCAGTATCAATCATTGTCCACATCAACGTCAAATCATGTCACTTTTAAGTGATGTACTTGCAGTTGATTGATTGATGATGTGACAGGTATGTAGTGGTTGGCAAAAGCTTTAATCATTTGACTTTTTTGAAAGCAATGATATTATTTTTATTTTGATTTTTTGAAAAGTAATAAATGTGTAGAATGATACACTTCTCTTTACCAACCAAACAACTCTCCACTCTTCTCTTTCTTCTCTCTAAAAACGCCAAGGGGCTGCTGTTGTTTTTGTACTCTTGTTGTGCCTGCCGTTAATGGAGGAGGAAAAAATATGTTTGTGGCAAATCTCAGGTGCTAGCAAACTCATTCTAGAGGCATTCAAGGTGAGATAGGGAAACCATTCTCATGAGCAAGGAATGACCAACAACTGGAGCTTGGGATCAACCAAACGCCGAATTTGAAGACTCAAATCGGCCACTGCCAGGCACCTTGGAGGAGCAGAAAAGAATTTGTGTACGCCTCTTCTGGGTATATCGAGAATCGTTGTGTGTTGGTGTGAATGTCAAGACGGAGGTCACTCCAGTCATAGTGGAGATGATGGTCATGTAAGATACGGCACTGGTTCTCCCTTAAATGCTGCGGCTAACGGGATATTTGACAAGGTCATGTATATACGAACTAGAGACTAGTCCCAGACATCCGATAATGTGCTTCGTACGAGGCTGACACAATTCCAGCCCCAGGCCTAGCACGTGACATCCGATACTGGATCGACATACACAATATTAGTATACTACGCCTGATATAGATCGCTTATTCCTGTAAGCATATTTTTGGAGAATTGGGTAGGCATGGCGCTTTGCTAGATGCCAACCTTGTCTTATAAATCGGTATAAACGTCGTACTTGGTACGTACGTGTTCGGATAGTCCGACGACCGAATTTACTGCCAACATATGCGGGGATCTCATGGGTCGCTTCCCGAAGATTCAACGATGACGTATGACTCGTACTTAATTAATTTGGGATTAATTCGATGAGAGAGAAAATTAATATGGGATAAAAATATCATTAAAAGAGAGATAACGATTAATTTGGAATTAATCGACAAATTAATATATTCGATATATTAAACGAAATTGGATTTCGACGCGGAATTAAAATTAGATTTTAATTCGGGCGAACGAATTAATTTAGAATTAATTCGTTAGCGACGTGAATAGTGGTTTCGCTACGCATAATCATTTAATTGCTTCGCAACAGAAAATTCGTTAATTTGGAATTAGCGAACCCGAACCCGAGATTGTTTGCAAGCGCATTCACATTTCGAATTCGAGTGCGGCACCTAAGTCAAATCAAGCATCAAATCATTAGTCACATCAAGCGTCAAATCATATGTCACTTTGAGTGATGTGACTTGACAAGTTGATTGATTGAGTGATGTGACTTGATGTAGTGGTTGGCAAAAGCTTTAATCATTTGACTTTTTGAAAGCAAATGTATTATATCTTTATTTGATTTTTGAAAATTAATAAATGTGTATATGATACACTTTCTCTTTACCAACCAAAACAACTCTCCCTTTTCTCTTTCTTCTCTCCAAAAACGCCCAAGGGGCTGCTGTTTTTTTTCTCTTTTCTGGTTCACTGCCGTTAATGGAGGAGGAAAAAATGATGATTTGTGGCAAATCATCAAGGTGCTAGCACACTCTAGGAGGCATACAAGGTGATAGGGAAACCATCTCATGAGCAAGGAATGACCAAACAAAGCTTGGAGCTTCATGGATCAAGCCAAAGCCGAATTTGAAGACTCACAAATCTGCCACTGCCGAGCACCTTGGAGGAGCAGAAAATGATTTTGTACTCCTCTTCTGGGTATATCGCGAATCGTAGTGTGTTGGGTGTGATGTCAAGACGGAAGTGTCATTCTAGTCATAGTGGAGATGATGGTCATGTAGGATACGGGACTGGTTCTCTTAAATGCTGCAGCTATCGGGATATTATGACAAGGTCATGTATATCCGATTATAGAGACTAGTCACCAGACATCCGATATGTGCTTCGTACGAGGCTGACACAATTCCATCCCCAAGCCTAGCACGTGATCATCCGATACTGGATCGACATACACAATATTACGTATACTACGCCTGATATAGATCGCTTATTCCTGTAAGCATATTTCAGGAGAATTGGGTAGGCATGGCGCTTTGCTAGAAGCCAACCTTGTCTTATAAATCGGTATAAACGTCATACTTGGTACGTACGTGTTCGGATAGTCCGACGACCGAATTTACTGCCAACATATCCGTGGATCTCATGGGTCGCTTCCCGAAGATTCACCAATGACGTATGACTCGTACTTTATTAATTTGGGATTAATTCGATGAGAGAGAAAATTAATATGGGATAAAATATCATTAAAAGAGAGATAACGATTAATTTGGAATTAATCGACAAATTAATATATTCGATATATTAAACGAAATTGGATTTCGACGCGGAATTAAAATTAGATTTTAATTCGGGCGAACGAATTAATTTAGAATTAATTCGTTAGCGACGTGAATAGTGGTTTCGCTAGGCATAATCATTTAATTGCTTCGCAACAGAAAATTCGTTAATTTGGAATTAGCGAACCCGAACCCGAGATTGTTTGCAAGCGCATTCACATTTCGAATTCGAGTGCGGCACGTAAGTCAAATCAAGCATCAAATCATTAGTCAAATCAAGCGTCAAATCAAATGTCACTTTGAGTGATGTGACTTGACAAGTTGATTGATTGAGTGATGTGACATGATGTAGTGGTTGGCAAAAGCTTTAATCATTTGACTTTTTGAAAGTAAATGTATTATATCTTTATTTGATTTTTGAAAATTAATAAAAGTGTATATGATACACTTTCTCTTTACCAACCAAAACAACTCTCCCTCTTCTATTTCTTTTCTCCAAATACGTCATCGGTGAATCTTCGGGAAGCAACCCATGAGATCCCCGGATATGTTGGCAGTAAATTCGGTCGTCGGACTATCCGAATACGGAAGTACCTAGTACTACGTTTGTACCGATTTACAAGACAAGGTTGGCTTCTAGCAAAGCGTCATGCCTACCCAATTCTCCAAAAACATGCTTACAAGAATAAACGATCTATATCAGGCATAGTATACGTAGTATTGCATATGTCGATCCAGTATCGGATGTCACGTGCTAGGCCTGGGGCTGGAATTGTGTCTGCCCCGTACAAAGCACATGTCGGATCTCTGCTAACTAGTCTCTATAATCGGATATACATGACCTAGTCATAATATCCCGATGACTACAGTACTTAAGAGTACTAGTACCGTATCCTACATGACATCATCTCCACTATGACGGGAGTGATACTTCCGTCTTGACATCACACCCAACACACTACGATTCTCAATATACCCAGCAGAGGTGTACACAGAACCTGTTAAAGCCCTGGACGACCAAAACCAAAGTATATTGATTTTCGTAAGTATTAGCGGTGCAAGTCTAAGGTTAAGACCAAATACACCTACCCTGATTTCGGACTTCCATAGACACATAGTCATACTACCAATGGAATTCCGAGGGGGTCTATCCAGAGCGAGGCTGTTTCCCGTACCATCGGTAAAACACAACCTCCTACTACACTTGCATGAGTATCCTATACCCAAATATATGAGAACTATACCGTTGTGCCCTCACAACTTGCAAAAATGTAATACTAGTCTTTTACGCATTATCGATGTCCAATCTCGATAATACTCTGACTAGGGATATTTAATGATTCATCCTTCGTGGATTGATACTGTCTCATATCATTCTCAATCCAGGAACAAATCATACAGACCTCTTATCATTTATACATCTTGGTGATCTAATCACAAATGATAAGAGAGCAATCGCCTTTGTCACATAGTTAATTTGTACAACAACACCATGATTTGTACAAATAGTGACGCTATGGGTCATAATTTTCCAACAATCTCCCACTTGGCCTATAGCCAGTCACTCGAGTGTCTGACACCCGAACTATGTACTGTTGGCTCAAACTGCTGAGAAAAGGCTTTCGTCAGCGGATTTGTATGACTATCATCTGATGCGATTTATTCAATCATCACATCGCCACGATGTATGATCCGAACGAATCAGATGAATATCGAAGTATATATCTGGATCGTTGATGAGACAATTAATTCTTTAGCCTGTGCTGATGCCTAGCTCAGCTGCTAAAAGAACTATATCTAATCTAATTAGATTTGTATCGACCCAAATGGCTTATATTACTGCCTCAGCTGCAGCAATAAACCCGCATTTGTTGTTTATTCGGTAACAATATCTTGCTTGGAAGATTTCCAGCTTACTGTACCGTTATTCAAACTGTATAGTACCGTTTGCGACTTATAGTCGTCTTTATCGGTTAGGTAACTTGCAAGTAGTGATCCAGTCACTTCAAGTTCTCTATCTCCATAGTATAAGACAACATCCTTAGATCTCTTAGATACTAATGGATGTTCTTAATATCAATCCAGTGACCATCACTTGGATTGGCCTGTTTGTGACTCCATATGCTCAAAGCGTATGAGACACTAGGTCATGTACATTTTTCAATGTATGAGTTCTCAGAGAATTTTTCTCGAAAGAAAAGCTTTCGCCGATTGTTTTTATGGGAATATCATTTCCAAGAAATGACATATTATCATTATTTTATAGAACAGCCACTGTCAGTGCTGTAGGCACTTCATTTTTGCATGTGAGTCCCTATGATGAGTCTCATCTGGAGACACTACCTTTTTAGTTAGGGATATTGCGGTAAACGGTCGTCGGAAGGGAATCAGTGTTTCATTAGATTTTTATTCACTTGTTTAGCTCCAAGCTCGCTCGTTGGACCTCCGTTTTTAAAGCACATTTAGCCTAAAAAACCCAGAACCATTTAACCTTGGCCCAAACCCACTCACCAAACAACACACAACACCTAGCTTACCAAGACAAAGCCCACGCCCATACTCACCTAGGCCACACACCCATGGCCTCTAAAATACACCCAAATTAAATTACATATTAATTTAATTAAATACTAACTAAATAAAATATTAATTAAGTCATTTACCAAATTAAATCAGGTATAAAATATAATTATACCAAATCAAATATATTAACTTCCTAACTAAACAAAATCATATACTAAATTAAAGAAATATTATGCCTAATTAAAATCAATCATAACCAATTAAAAATATTGACTTCCTAATCTAACAAATTGTATTCCTAAACCAGCCAATCAAATATTCACCTTCCTAATTCACCAAAATTTGTCCCCCCTCAATCTTGTATTTACCCTACTTGAAACCAAATCATATCCCTTTTTAATTAGCCAAATCCCTTTCCTTGTCAAGCCTAGCCTTTGTCTATAAAAGAAACACTTTTCCAAGCACTCCCCTAGCACACTCCCATTCACGGCCAAACTACAAACACAAAAAATAATATAAACCCTAGACACTCACACTCGGTAAAACAACACAGAGAGCACAAAATAAAGTCTTCAACACGCCCACCTGCCCTAAAACACGTCCCCAAGTCACTCACGAAACCAGCCATTCACGCACTCAAAACCTTCATCACTCTCCACTCCATCATCACTCAACGCCAAAGCCACAAATACTCCTAACGCATATTGCACACACAGCCCACGTAACAAGCACCCAAAGTCACGCACACTGAGCAACCAAAATTGATCACTTAGCAGCCACACACAAACCATCAGCCCTGCACGCCACCTAGCAGCCATAAAGCCTCACGACACAACCCTCACATTGTCTCACAAACACACATCAGCCACCTAGCCCACTCACAAATCAAAACCAAAAGCCATATAGCCATGGCCACCTGCACGTGAAACCTAGGCCACCCTACACGTCCACGGCGCAACAGACAATAACTCACCTTCAAAGCAACCCATTCACGTACTTAGCAAATCGAGTGAATAAATCACACTCACTGTTCTGCCCTGTGTATCGTAAGTTTAGCCCTTAAAAAACACCCCCAAAACAGTCCCCGAATCGAGCCAAAACAGTCCACTAACACGCCTGAACAGTGAGCAGAAAATACATCACAAACAGCAGCAAAACGAAGTCAAAACAGTGGCTTGAGCAGCGAAACAGCGAGGGAAAAAGCAAACCAGTGAACCGGGAAAGTTAATGAGATTAACCCTTCCGATCTCCGTGAAACGCAAGTCCGAAAGTCGACGAAAGAGGTTAGACCTGAGGGTATTTTCCACATTCATTTTCTTTTTTTATTTTTATTATTCATTGAGTATTGTTCGCATGATTATTATGTTAAATGCATGTTGTGGCCTTGGAATAAAATGAAAGATGTGTCAACTCTCGTGGTATATCGGATGCAAACCCGGACATAAATTCATCATAGCCGATTCCGAATGGACGGTAGTATGATCTGTACTCGGGATACACTCCACGTACCGCTTGAGTAAACGACACATTCTTTTGTTTTATGTTGCTTTGATTTATTTATTATTCGTCATTTAAATTCCGCATGTTACTTGTTTATGCATGATGCGATCGAGCGCATGGGCTTAGTAAGTCGGATTAAAGGTCCCCTATTTGGAGGGGTTAAAACCCTTTACCACGATGCTTGGCCGCGCCTGTTGATGTGTGTTCGGTTGAATGTAAGATATGTTCAATCGGGTATACTAAGTTTGATATTATTGTCTTTATTCTTTTTATGCATGATGCAATCGAGCGCATGGGCTTAGTAAGTCGGATTAAGGTCCCCTATTTGGAGGGGTTAAAACCTTTTACCCACGATGCTTTGCCGCGCCGGTTGATGTTTGTTCGGTTGAATGTAAGATATGTTCAATCGGGCACACTAAGTTTTGATATTATTGTCTTTATTATTTATATGCATGATGCAGTCGAGCGCATGGGCTTAGTAAGTCGGATTAAAGGTCCCCTATTTGGAGGGGTTAAAATCGTTTACCACGATGTTTTGCCGTGTCGGTTGATATATATTCGGTTGAATGTAAGATGTGTCAACTCTCGCGGTATATCGGATGGAATCTCGGACATAAATTTCATAGCCGATTCCGAATGGACGGTAGTATGATATGTACTCGGGATACAACTCCACGTACCGCTTGAGTAAACGACACCTTCTTTTGTTTTATGTTGCTTTGATTTATTTATTATTCGTCATTTAAATTCCGCATGTTACTTGTTTATGCATGATGTGATCGAGCGCATGGGCTTAGTAAGTCGGATTAAAGGTCCCCTATTTGGAGGGGTTAAAACCCTTTACCACGATGCTTGGCCGCGCCTGTTGATGTGTGTTCGGTTGAATGTAAGATATGTTCAATCGGGCATACTAAGTTTGATATTATTGTCTTTATTCTTTTTATGCATGATGCAATCGAGCGCATGGGCTTAGTAAGTCAGATTAAAGGTCTCCTATTTGGAGGGGTTAAAACCCTTTACCACGATGCTTTGCCGCGCCGGTTGATGTGTGTTCGGTTGAATGTAAGATATGTTCAATCGGGCACACTAAGTTTGATATTATTGTCTTTATTATTTATATGCATGATGCAGTCGAGCGCATGGGCTTAGTAAGTCGGATTAAAAGTCCCCTATTTGGAGGGGTTAAAATCCTTTACCACGATGCTTTGCCGTGCCGGTTGATATATATTCGGTTGAATGTAAGATGTGTTCAATCGGGTATACGAAGTTTCATATAGTTACCTTTGTCGTTGTACATACTGTAATGAAAAGCGCATGGGCTTATTGTGTTGGACTAAAAAGGTTCTCCATTTGGGGGAAGAAAAGCCTAAAAGGCTACCTTTACCACGATATTTGCCGCGTCTTTCATTTATTGGATGCATCACCTACCTTAGTCTTGGCTTAACGTATTACAATTCATGTGTCCCACAAGTGCACCCTCCCACTAACCCTCTTATATACCTGTAAACCTTATTTGCTAGTTTTGGTACGACAAAATCGACACGATGCTGTAAACATCCTCCAAAAGGTTTCATTTTCAGGAAAGCGATTTTCCCATTCGGCTGTCATATTTCATAAATGAAACATGCAGCATCAGAAAGAATTATCCAAATGGATTCACTGTGGCAACGGTTAAAAGGTTGAATCGTAATCAACATATTGTTGATAACGATACCTTTTCCCTACAACCCTAGCTTAGTATGTTGGTATGTTGCCTTCCACGTATGTCTTCCTTGAAGACTTATAGTTGTAAGCACTGTATTTTTGCATATAAATCCCGATGATGAGTCTCATTTGGAGGCACTATCTTTTACGTCGCGGAAGCCGCGCGGAAGCAGACGTCGGAAGGGAAAATATGGAAATCAGTACTTTGTCGAATTTGACTCGCTTAGTTAGCTTCGGGCTCGCTGTGGACCTCCGTTTTAAAGCAACCTTTAGCCTAAAAAACCCGCGAACACTTAACCTTAGCCCAAAACCCCACATCTAGCCCACACACACACAAAGCCCCCACCATCAAAAGCCAACCAAACCCACCAACCAAAGACCCACGCCCAAGCCTTGCCCACACGCCCAAGCCCACTTAAGACACATCCAAATTAATTAAATATATTTTAACACTTATGTAATTAAATAAACAAATAAAATCTAAAAAATCACCTACCAAAATAATAAAATACTTACACAAATTAAATAAATTACATGCCTAATTAGATAAATCAAAAATATTAGCTTCCTAATTTGAACCAATCTTGTCTCCAATCAATCTTAGGTTCCTTACATGACACTAAATCATATCCCTTTTTAATTAGCCAAATCCATTTCCTTGTAAAGCCTAGCCTTTGTCTATAAAAGAAACCCAAAACCAAGACACTCCACGGCTCTCTCATTCACGCACATACAACAAAAAAGGCCTAGCTCTCACGTCCCTATCTCTCTCAATTCAAAAATAAACACAAAGCAAATAAGTCAATTCACGCACAGCACATACACTCCTTCACAGCCCTCAAACTGACGCCACATACACCTTCACCCTTAACACACATGTCCCTTGCCTCTTCACTGCATCACGCCCTGCACAAACCATACACATAGTAGACCAAAACTTCACAAAGTTTCCAAACCCTCAAACACGTAGCTGACTAACACACAAACCCCTCATTCACGTATACCCTTCACGAAACGCCTCCCCAGCCCACTCGTCCGAAAGCCACAAATCCTACCTAGCCCTCATCAGCTTATCACGCACACATGCACTAAACTGACCTCCCACTCACATAGCCTCCACGCAAATCAAGCAGCGCACCCAACTCTGCCATAAACCACGCACGCTGCTGCCAAAAACTCACAGCCCCCCACTCACATATTGCTTCAAACGAACAAAGCACCAAGTCAGCCCCAAAACACCCCTTTTACCACCCAAAACATTCCCGAACTGTACCCTAAAAAACTACCCAGAATTCCCCCTAAATAGTCCAAAAATCAGCCAACAAACCGAGACAAAAATACCCCAAAACAACCCCAAATCGAACCAAAATAGTCCACTAACACACCTGAACAGTGACAAGAAAATGAAATGAAAACAGCAGCAAAACGGAGCGAAAATAGCGAACAAAACAGCGAGCTAAGACGTTAATCCAGTGAACCGGAAGAGTTACGGAGTGATAGCCCTTCCGACGGCCGTGAAACGCGAGTCCGAAAGTCGACATAAAAGGGTAGACCTGATGGTACTTTTCATTTTTTTCCATCTATCTTTTTAATTGTTTTATTCATTTTTATCGCATGAGAGTCGTTTATTGATGCATGATTGTGGCCTTTTAATAGATAATAAATGCATGTATTGTGGAATGATGTATGTTGTGGCCCTTGAGTAAAACGGAAAATGTGTCGCCTCTTGTGGTATATATGTTGGAAACCCGGACATAAATTTCATAACCGACATCGAATGGACGGTAGTATGATCTGTACTCGGGATACAACTCCATGTACCACTTGAGCAAACTGCGCATATTTCGTTTTATGTTGTTTTGATTTGTTTATTATTCGCTACTTGATTTCCGCATGTTATTTGTTTATGTAATGATGTGATCGAGCGCATTGGCTTAGTAAATTGGATTAAGGTCCCCTATTTTGAGGGGTTAAAACCCTTTACCACGATGCTTTGCCACGCCGGTTGATGTATATTCGGTTGAATGTAAGATGTGTTCAATCGGGTATGCATGATGTGATCGAGCGTATGGGCTTAGTAAGTTGGATTAATGGTCCCCTATTTTGAGGGGTTAAAACCCTTTACCACGATGTTTTGCCGCACCGGTGGATGTATATTCGGTTGAATGTAAGATGTGTTCAATCGGGTATACGAAGTCCGATATTGTTGTCTTTATTTTTATATGCATGAGGTGATCGAGCGCATGGCTTAGTAAGTTGGATTAAAGGTCCCCTATTTTGAGGGGTTAAAATCCTTTACCATGATGCTTTGCCGCGCCGGTTGATGTATATTCGGTTGAATGTAAGATGTGTTCAATCGGGTATACGAAGTCCGATATTATTGTCTTTATTTTTTATATGCATTATGTGATCGAGCGCATGGGTTTAGTAAGTTGGATTAAAGGTCCCCTATTTTGAGGGGTTAAAACCCTTTACCACGATGCTTTGCCGCGCCGGTTGATGTATATTCGGTTGAATGTAAGATGTGTTCAATTGGGTATACGAAGTCCCATATTGTTGTCTTTATCTTTGTACGCATTGTAATGAAAAGCGCATGGGCTTATGGTGTTGGACTAAAAGGTTCTCCATTTGGGGGAAGAGAAGCCTAAAAGGCTACCTTTACCACGATATTTGCCGCGTCTTTCATCTATTGATTGTATCATCTATCATTGTCTTGGCTCGATCTATTATCATTGGTGTACCCATGTTATGATAGCATTTGGGCATTATTTCTCGTTGTATATAGGATGGAAACCCGGACATAAATTTCATAGCCGATTCCGAATGGACGGTAGTATGATCTATACTCGGGATACAATTCCACGTACCACTTGGAAAAAGACCCACGCGTGTGTTCGTGTAAATTCTAGATATCTTTTCTGTATCACATCACGACATTTCTATTTTAGCATATAGTTGTCTCTTTTTACCTTATGCATTTGTATTACCTCTTTAGTTATCTATTTCCATCATGCGCTTAATTGTCTTTCCTTAATATGCATGCTTGTATGAGTGTTATTTGTTTGCGCTTCTGTGTCTACCAATGTGAAATTGTATGCTTTCCGTATGTCAATTTATCTTTATGCCTGAATTCGGATATAGATTATATGCAAGTAGGTTGTATGAAAATTTGGACATAGATTGTATGCAAATAGGTTGTATGCAAAATATGAAAATATGTTATTTGTAAACTAAGATATGAGCTTTATACCTATGCATGCAAACTTAGGAGTAAATTATCCTTGGAAATATGTTGCTTATGCTTGGTAAGATTTTTGCACAAATCATTTTATTACACGTGGCATAAGTAAGGGACCATTCGAACCCAACTGTTTGAGGTCTTCCCTTCCGAGGGGTGAGTGCGGCCTTAAATCTTTGTCCCGGTTCACACCGGGTGGCGACTCCATTATTCTCCGATTTAGTCCTCCGCGGGCTAATCCCTACTCCCAACCGAGCCGCAATCCCAGAACAGCATGCGTCGCCCAGTTTGTGTTCCCACAGTCTGGCGACTCCACTGGGGATAGAGAATCGACCTGAAATAATATCTTGTAATATTATGATTTGTACTTTAATTGACCCTGTCTACCGTGGGTTAAAAGGGGTTAATCAAGGGCATTTTGAAGCTAGGTAATGGTTTGGTGTCTTCCTTCACTCACTACATTTCTAGAAGGAAAAGTTGTGAAGGCACCTAGATAATCATCTACTCGTAGCCTACGGTGATGGACTAATTTGGAGGACTCGTTGTTTATTCCTGACACCAAGCGATAAGAGCCTAAGAGGCTTGGGTACTTAAGAGAGCCTCGCTCCACCCTCCCTCTGGGGAATATACAACGGGAAATCCATCTGACAGTCAGTCAAACCATAACTCGTTGGCACATACTGTAAGGTATAAAAAAGGTGCGCTCACTTGGTCGCTCGAACCCTTGAGTGGGGAGACCTAGTTGTGGGCAATCCTTCGCCAGTGAGAGTCTTTGTCTACACTCCCACAAACCCAGTAGTATGGCCTGTAGCAACTATTTCCTTGTGCTTGTGGACCATCCTAATTTGGATGCAGTTGGACTTCTTGTCAGAAATACGAACTTGTTGGGCCATTTGAACTAGGACGAGTTCGTATCCTATGACAATTGGGCCAAAAGCTTCTGAAATATTGATGGGCCACTCTGTAGAAATTATTTCTGTATGCTCGTGCTTGGAAACATTGTCGTTTGGATCCATTCGGACCTTTTATCATGGGATATGGGCTTGTTGGGCCATTTAAACTGGGACAAGAACGTAACTTATGGTGATCGGGCCAAAAGATTCCAAAACGCCAATGGGCCATTATATGTTTGTGTTTAGGAAAATTATCATTTGGATACGGTTGGACTTCTTGCCATAAGAAGTGAACTTTTTGGGCCATTTAAACTGGGAAGAGTTCACTCCTATGACAGTTGGCCCAAAAGCTTCTAAATGATGATTGGCCAATTTTTGTGAAAGTGGTAATAAGTTGATATATTCCTTGTATCGCATGCATCTCATTCATCTCATGCATACATATATCTTGTTAACACCCTCTATGTCTCAAAAAGATATCATAGAGTCCCGTTGGGTTAGGAAAGAGGGAAGACTCACCAAAAGACTGGTAATAGATATGAGTACGTCTGATAACGAGGTATCCCGGATAGATCAGTTGGAAAATGGTTTCACTAAGATTACCGAACAGTTGCAAGCCTTGACTACCGCCATGGCAAATATGGCTGTACCCCGTGCTGGGGAAATTCTGAGAATGTGAGGTGCGAGGAGCCTCTGAATGGGTTGGGGGATGATATCCCCACTTTTGATGACGACATGGTAGAGTATGCAACATGCATAATGATTGGGTCTCAGGCAGAATTTCAGAAGCTTCGGGATCAGGTTGAGTCAGTTACCCGTAAGATAAAGGGTAAGGACGAAGAGTTACTAGACTATGAGGCGATGACCTTTGAGGAACAGTGGCCTACTCAGTTCAAGATGCCAGATATGGCCAAGTTCAACAGGAATAGGGATCCGAGGGTCCACCTCCGACAATATGTGTCAGGTTATGAGTTCAGTGGGCCTGACACAGCGCCAAGCTCAGAAGATGTTTGGGATGTCACTTGAGGGGGCACCCGTAGTGTGGTACCATAGCCTTGAAAGAGAGGTTAATGAGAATTGGAGGGAATTGGCAGATGCATTCCTGAAACAGTATGTTACAGACTTGGAGATTGATTTGTCACTCTGTGATTTGGAGAACACTAAGCATAAGCCAGAAGAAAGCTTCAAGGAGTATGTAGACCGCTGGAGAAGCCAGCTTCTGAAGATGCAGACTCGGCCCACTGAGAATGGCCAGATTAAAATGATCATCAAGGGCACTAAGCCCTCGATCTATGGCAAGTTGAGGAGGATGACTTTAATGATTGCAGATTTCCGACAACTGAGGGAAACTGTCATGGACATTGAAGAAGAGGAAGCCGAGAACCGGAAGTTCTATGGCCAGAATAAGAGGACTTTTGGGGGGCATTCTGAGACCAAAGTCGCTGCTGCCGAGGTTGCTGCCATCAAGAACCGACGTTTCTCCAACTTGGGAAGACCTTTGTCCAAGGTACTTGAGAAGTTGACAAGGCAAGGATTCTTAAAACCTTTGGAGCCTAAACCAATTCCAAATCCCCCACCACCACATCTAAAAATAGATCGCTACTGTCACTTCCACCAGCAACACGGCCATGATACTAACAGCTGTTCCCGCCTCTGGTATGAAATTTAGGACCTCATTGATGCCCACAAAATTCCCGATCCTGAAAAAGAACAGCCCAACACACACACCAACCCTCTGCCAGATTATCACTCTGTTCCCCCACCGACTTACATGATCAACTCCGGCCTACCCGAAACCTTTGTCCTCCAAACTCTCAATCACGAGGCTTCTGGCATTGAGATAAAGGATAACAGTAGTAAAGAATCGTAGGCCGAGGAAGAAGGCAATGAAACTGCTCTTTCTGGTTTATTTTCTGCATTTTTAATAAAGACATCAACTTCGTCTACTTGTTTGAATGTTTTCCTGAATAATAATAAAAACATCCATTTCGCCTACTTGCCTGAGTCATTTCCTTTCAACCTACATGACATGAGTATGTTTGACAAAAGCATTCAACCTTGATACCATGATATTCAACAACACTCAGAACATGAGGGATTCCAAAAAGAAGCAAGCAGAAACGACAGAATCACCGTTCAGTAATGGGAAATGGGGCAGTGAGGCTATCGGACTTGGAAGGAAATGAGTTCACCGAGCCGATCAATGTGCATAGATTGAAGCAGTACTTTGCCGGAGGAAGAGAAAACTGACCAGTCACCAAGGGAATTGGTGGACAACCTAACCCAACGGGATATGAAACTCATTCATGCATACATGCATACACGTAACGTATTTTGCATTCCTTTTTTTATTTGTTTTGTTTTATATTCAAAGGTTTCAAAGAAGAAAAATAGAAAGCGTCAAATGCAAGACAACCGGAAGCAGCAATAGTACGGTGTCAGCAGTCTTCAAGAATGAATCACGGGGTTGAGGCCCATATCAGTATCAATCTGGGGGGAGGCCCATATCATTAACAGTATCAGTCTCGCCGGGTATGGGACTCTGGGGGCGAGGCCCACATCCTTATCAACATCAGTCTGGTCGGGTATAGCACTCTAGGGGCGAGGCCCACATCCTTATCAACATCAGTCTGGCCAGGTATGGCACTCTGGGGGCGGGGCCCACATCTTTATCAGCATCAGTCTGGCTGGGTATGGCACTCTAGGGGCGAGGCCCACATCCTTATCAGCATCAGTCTAGCCGGGTATGGCACTCTAGGGACGAGGCCCACATCAACATCATATCAGTTTTGCCAAGTACGGCACTCCGGGTATAGAGATACAGAATCAGTTTTGCTGGGTACGACACTCTCAGTATGGAGACATCAGATCAATTTCGCCAGGTACGACACTGAGAATTACTGCGATGCCTTGGGTATGAGGTTTAGCACGCCAGGTACGGCACTCTGGGGGCGAGGCCCACATCCTTATCAACATCAGTCTGGCCAGGTATGGCACTCTGGGGGCGGGGCCCACATCTTTATCAGCATCAGTCTGGCTGGGTATGGCACTCTAGGGGCGAGGCCCACATCCTTATCAGCATCAGTCTAGCCGGGTATGGCACTCTGGGGACGAGGCCCACATCAACATCATATCAATTTTGCCAAGTACGGCACTCCGGGTATAGAGATACAAAATCAGTTTTGCTGGGTACGGCACTCTCAGTATGGAGACATCAGATCAATTTCGCCAGGTACGACACTCTCGGTATGGAGATATTACTGCGATGCCTTGGGTATGAGGTTTAGCACGCCAGGTACGACACTCCGGGTATGG
>SKCR01013156.1:0-21421 GCA_019454045.1 Zanthoxylum bungeanum
CAGCTACGGAAATTATAATTTTTGACCCATTTCTGGTCCGAATTTGGGAAGACGTTCAACGCGGAAGTTTTTCTCTTGGTTTAAGCCTTCAGAAGATATATAATTCATAAAAATCAGAGATCGTATGAAAACGTTACAACCCGATTGTTGGACAATTATGACCCATAGCATCACTATTTGTAAAAGACATGATGTTTTTGTACAAATTAACTATGTGACAAAGGAAATTGCTCTTTTATCATTTTGTAATTGGATTACTTGGATATATAAATGATAAAAGTCCATATGATTAGTACCGGATTAATAAGATATGAGATAGTATTAATCCACGAAATGTTTAATCATTAAATATCCATAGTCGTAGTATTATCGAGACTGGACATCGATAATGCGGAATAGTTTAGTACTACACTTGTGCACGTTATGGAAGCTTAATGGCATAGTTCTCATATATTTGAGTATTGTATAATTATGAAACTGTGATAGGAGGTTCTGTTAGCCGTTGGACCGGGAACAGCTTCGCTCTGGATAGACCCCTCGGAGTCTCATTGGTAGTATGACTATGTGTCTATGGGAATCCGAATCAGGGTAGGTGTATGTGGTCTTAACCTGAGACTTGCATCGCTAATACTTGCGACAATCAGTATACTTTGGTTTTGGTCGTCCAGAGCTTTAACAGGTTCTGTGTACGCCTCTTCTGGGTATACTGAGAATCGTAGTGTATTGGGTGTGATGTCAAGATGGAAGTATTACTTCAGTCATATGGAGATAATGATCACGCAGGGATACAGAACTAGTACTCTTAAATGCTGCAGCTATCGGGATAGTATGACTAGGTCATGATTATCCGATTACAGAGACTAGTTGCTAGTGATCCGATATATGTTTTGTACGAGGCAGACACAATTCCAGCCCCAGGCCTAGCATGTGACATCTGATACTGGATCGTAATACGTAATACATTGTATACTACGCGTGATACAAATTATATATATTCCATGTAGAATATATTTCTTGAGAATTGGGTAGGCACGGTGCTTTGCTAGAAGCCAACCATGTCTTGTAAATCGGCGAGAACGTGGTACGGGGTACGCATGTGTCGGATGGTCCGACAATCGTATTTACTGCCAACATATCCAGAGATCTCTTGGGTCGCTTCCCAAAGATTCACTGTTGACATTTGACTCGAACATAATTAATCTGGGATTAATTATGAGAGAGAAAATTAATCTGGGATTAATTACGGTAAGAATTAATCTGGGATTAATTATGAGACAGAAAATTAATCTGGGATTAATTGTGTCAAGAATTTATCTGGGATTAAATTAGTCTAGAAGAGAGAACACGATTAATTTGGAATTAATCGGCAAAATAAATTTAATAGTTAAATTGGATTTTACTATTTAATATTTTTAGGCTAAAATAATATATCAGATATATTAATTGAAATTGGATTTTAATTCAAGCGAACGAATTAATTTAGAATTAAATCGTAAGCGACTTCCGTAATAATTTTGCTGGACATTATTATTTAATTAAATTAGATTTAACTACGACGCGACGGAAAATTGGTTTAGTCGGATTAAACGAACCCGGGCCCAAAGTGTGTTGTGTAAGCCAACTTGAATTTGGAATTCAAAATTGGGTGGGACCCACATCTCACATCACTTGTCAAAAGTGGTGGTGGTAGTTGGCAAAAGTAATTGGTTTTCACAAAACCACTTACTTTTAACCAACCTTGTTTTTGTTTTTGGAATACAATTACAACATTTGGTTTTTGGAAAAATATACACAACATAACAAAAACTTTTCCTCTCTCTTCTCCAATACAAAAACCGTGAGCCTCTCTTACCCATGAAAATTTTTGTTGCAAAAATTTCAAGCAAGCTAGCACTTGGGAGTCTCTTGAAGGTGATAGGGAAACTCACCCATGAGTTTGGAACAATAAAGAAAGCTTGGAGCTTCTACATCCATGGAGTTTTTAGAAAATTTCAAAGCCGATCAATATGAGTATTCCGCAACTCCTTTTGATTTATTCACAGACGAATCACGCTTAGAGATCACGTAGCATGTCTAGGACACTAACACCGATTACTAAAGGTTGTTCAAGATGGGACGTAAGATAAGTTCTGCATCGAAATTTCAAGAAATCTTCTGAATGTCCCGAATACCGTTTTATGAGCACATACTTGCTCGAACATGATTTATATCAAGTATTATACCTCTGAACTACAATAGTCGTCAGGCTCTGGTAATGTACAAGTCGTCGGGGTCACCGGATGTTACACTACCCCAATTGTTTTAGTATAGGTTATGCAGAATAGGTCAGTTCGATATGTTAGTACTCAGCTTATGTAGTACCAGGTCAGATCATGTAGGTTCCGATCACGTAGCAGGTTAGGTACCCTAAAATCAGTTTTCAATTCAGGTAGCTCAGATGGAGATCAGTCATTGGTAATGTCAAAAATCAGGTTAGATAGTTCATATTAATTTCAGGTCCTAATATATCAGATCAATATTTTAATGAAGTGGATATTGAAGAAGAGTATGATATGGGTCCTCAAATTATACTGTCCAATGAAAATAATCGGCCTTATGCACATGGAAGCCGGCATTCACTCGGGAATATGGATGTATGTTGTCCTCATTGCTCAGCACTACTATTGGATGGATGAAAGATTAAGTGTCTCCAGTAAGATAAATCATTGGTTTGGAACATGTTGTCTACAAGGTAAAATAAAGCTACCCCTTTTAACTGAACCTCCAGCTGTACTTTTGGATTTGTATAATGGAAATGACCAAAGATCTATTTCATTCCAAAATCATATTCGAGAGTATAATGCAGCTAATGCATTTACGAGTTTGGGATTCAAAGTAGATAAACGAGTTGTCAGTGGAAAGGGTCCAAAATTAGTCACTATTCATGGTGAACTACGTCATCAGACAAGATCACTCCTACCACAGCCTGAGAAGGATCCATCTTATGCACAGTTGTACATTTATGATTATGGTGTTGCACTAGATATTCGTATCCGTCGAAATAAACAATTGAGAAGAGATCTGCTTGAAATCATCCAATGTTGTTTATTGCAACATAATGTATTCGCAAGAAAATATATACAAGCTTTTGAGCTATTGTGTGAGTCAAATGAACAAAGTACAAACGTATATGCTTTTCTTCATTATAATGCAACCAAAGACCGACGTCAATATAATTTACCATCGGCAGATGAGATTGCAGTGATATTACCAGGTGATGGAACTGAGGTAACTGGGTCAAGGGATATTGTTATACACTTAAGAGGAAATCAAGCGTTGATGCGAATTAGTGAATGTCACCCATCATATCTACCATTGCATTATGTTTTATTGTTTCCGTGTGGTGAGTTGGGATGGGAACCTGAGATGAGACAATAGGATGCTCAAAAAAATTCTTTTACAACAGACAGGCTGACTAAGATGAATTATTATTGTTATCGTCTTTTCCAGCGTCTAACCGAGTACTCAACAATCTTGAGAGCATGCAAATTATTCCAAGAGTTTTTGGTAGATGCTTGGGCTGCAACAGAACAAAATCAATTGAATTATATCAGGCTTAATCAAGACAGTTTACGTGCTGAACTTTATCAAGGTCTTACAGATGTTGCAGCTAATGACATTAGACCCAATCAAGTTGGGAAACGATTTATTCTGCCATCTTCATTCACTGGGAGTGTCAGATATATGTTTGAAATATTCCAAGATTCGATGGCAATCACACGTTACAATAAGCATCTGGATATATTTCTAACCATGACAAACACCTATAGATCGCCCAGATTTAGTTGCACGTGTTTTTGAATTGAAGAGGAGATAACTGATAAAAGTTATAAAAGAGAAGAACATCTTTGGTAAGAAATGTTCACATGTTTTCACAATTGAATTTCAAAAACGAGGTTTACCACATATGCATTTGTTAATATTTTTGGAACATGCTGACAAGATTCGAACACCATCCCAAGTGGAAAATTATGTATCTGCAGAGTTTCCAGATCCAAATGAAGATGTTGAACTTTTTGAGACTACAATGAGATGTATGTTACATGGACCATGCGGTACTCGAAATTCGAATGCACCATGCATGGAAAATGGTAGGTGTACAAAGAGAGACCCTCGGAAGTTTGCAGAAACAACAACAATGGACACCGATGGTTATCCAATATACCGTCGCCGTTGTGATGGCAAGGTTTATATGAAGGGAAAGTATCCAGTTGATAATAGAGACGTTGTGCCATATAATTCTTATCTTACTAAAATGTTTGATTGTCATATTAATGTGGAGGTTTGTGCAGGATTGAGATGTGTAAAATATATCCACAAATACATATACAAAGGTCATGATCGCACAACAATGATTTTAGGCAGTGAAGATGAAATTCAACAGTATCTTGATGCAAGCTATATAGGTCCGCCAGAAGCTGCATGGCACTTATTTGGCCATCTTCTACATCAAGAAGATCCAACTGTGGTTCGTCTGGCACTACATTTACCTGGAATGCATTCTGTTGTCTTCAATTCTAGAGATAACATGGATGAAATTATTTCAAGAGCTGAGCATCAAATGACAACCCTAACTGCTTTTTTTGAATGTTGTCGCTCCTATGAAATTGCACGTTCTCTCACTTACCAAGAAGTTCCTCAATATTTTGTATGGAACAAGTCACATAAGATTTGGATTCAACGTAAAACACATAAGAAAGCGATTGGTAGAATGTATTTTGCTAGTCCTAATTCAGGTGAGTTGTTTTATCTTCATCTGTTACTGACAGTGGTGAAAGGTCCATCATCATATGAATACTTGAAAATAATCAACAATGTGTTACATGGATCCTTTATAGCAGCATGTATTGCAAAAGGACTTATTGAGGATGACGATGAGTGGATACATTGTCTTGAAGAGGCTGCAATAATGAAAACGGGATATCAATTGAGGAGATTATTCTATGTTATACTTATGCAATGCTCTCCAACAAATGCTTATTCATTATGGATACAGTTCTCCATGAGCATATGTGATGATCTTTCTCATAAAATTCGAACCAAGTTTGGAATAACGAATCCCACAATGGTAGAAATTGAAGATTATGGTTTATATCTTCTCAATGAAATACTACAGGAGTCGGGGAAGAGCTTAAAGGATTTTCCTCCATTTCCACAACCAAATAGAAATTGGTCTAATGTTGTCGGGAATAGGCTGTTATGGGAGCATCAAAAACTGCAATGTGATGCACAACAAGGAGTTCCAAAAATTAATGTTGACAATCTTAATTTTGAACAACAATCGGCGTATGCGACAATCATTGCCACGGTAACGACAAATAAATGATCTATTTTTTTCTTGAGTGGTGGTGCTGGGACTGGAAAGACTTTCCTATACAACACAATTGCGACCTAGTGTCGAAGCATTGGACATGTAGTAGTGGCCGTTGCTACATCTGGTATTGCTTCATTATTATTGGTTGGAGGTTGAACTGCGCATTCAACATTTAGTATTCCACACGATATTGAAGATAACTCGGTATGTGGATTTAGTAAACAATCTTTGCAAGCAGGGTTAATTTGAGAAACAAAACTAATCATATGGGATGAAGTACCGATGTAAAATAGATATTGTGTTGAGGCGGTTGATCGCACCCTCCAAGATATTTGTGATAAAAAAAAATTATTTGGTGGTATCACTGTTATTTTGGGTGGAGATTTTCGACAGATTTTACCAGTGATACCAAAAGGGGTTCTTGAGCAAATTGTCGGTGCGTCTTTAAGACGTTCTCCACCTTGGAAGAATGTGCATGTTTTAATATTATCTCAAAATATGCGGCTACATTACTCCGAGGATGGGGCTCATAACTTTTCCACCTTCTTACTCGAGGTATTATGTCCTTTAACTTATCTAATTAAAAGTTTAATTATAAATGCTAATTGAATATTATGTAGCTACTAAAATATTTTTGAATTTCGTCTTTATAGGTCGGGACAAACCAACAAGGAACTATTGAACTTCCATCCACAATACGAAAATTTAAAGATTTGGATGAATTGATTTCTTTAGTTTATCCATGTATAGATGGACCTGAGACAGTTGGCGCTGATTTTTTAAAGTAGTGCACAATTCTTTCTGCACGTAATGATGATGTTGGACTTATCAATAATTCAATATTGAATAAGTTTCCCGGAGACACAAATTGCATGTAAGTTCATGGGAATGTGCCGAACTAAATGATTATGCTGGAAAATGGGTTGAACTGAGAGATGAGTTTGAAGACTGGTTATGGAGTGAATTATGCTTTTATTATTTCATTGTTGAAGAAAGACACTCATTGGTTTGCTTGAGATTAATTTTACCACAATGTGGATCATGATTGTTCTACGTTTTGCTAAAACTGGATGCATTGAAAGGCTATATATCCTTTGCTGTGATTGTTAGTTACCTAGGGTTTTTAGATGCAAACCAGGGTTTTTTATTGGTGTTAAGTACAGTATCGGAGCTAGAACCTAAAGCTGGACCCAAAAATTGGGTTGAAAGAGTGGAAGAAGAGATTATAATTTATGCTCTGTCTGAATGCTTAAATCTCTTCATTTAATTGACTAGAATCATTATCAAACTTTCATAATTTTGTTTATAGCATCACTCACCTTTTATGCGTTTGATTGTTTCTGAAATAATGTGATGACTATGGCATCGTTTTTTTTTTTTTGGATATCAGGCAATTACAACCAGAGTATTATCTGGTTGTGTTGATGAAATTTCCCAGAAAATTTGTGGAATCAAGAAGCTTCAACTGAATGATTGCATCTTCTTTCGGTAATAGTTTCTTTATTCATTTAAAAAATGTTTGTATTTTGAAGCTAATGATTCAAGTTGAACCTTTTTTTTTTAAAAATGTTATATGATAAATATTATTTTTTTGTTCTAATTTACCCGATTCTGTTATGTTGGATTTATTTATGGGTTTGATTTTTGCAGATTTTGATTGGTTGACTTGCCATGAATTTTTTTTGAATTTTGTCTGGGATTGAATCAGTGTTCTACTGCCAAATGGATCCAACTCTACGACCAATATTGTGTATCCATAAGTTTTATTATAACTTCAAATACAATGTAATTTATTAGATCGCATGTATTGGAGATTTTTTATATGATAAGTATTATTTTTTTGTCATCAATGATTAAAAGTATTATTTTTTTTTGTTCTAATTTACTTGATTCTGTTATGTTGGATTTTCAAATGGGTTTGATTTTTGCAGAGTTTTGTTGGTTGACTTGCCATGAATTATTTTGCATCCTTTATTTATGGGTTTGATTTTTGAGGGGTTGGGTTGGATTATAGAGCCTAACATGTCTGATTTAGCCAAAGAAGCTTGGAGAAAATACCTTGTACAACTCCAAGTCCATCCTGTAAGAACCAAGGTTTGTTCTTTTCTCCATCATCGTCAATACCCATCTTTTATCATTCTCATTATCAATCATCATCAGTACCCATCGTTTTTTTTTTTGGATATCAGGCAATTACAACTAGAGTATTATCTGGGTGTGTTGATGCAATTCCCAGAAAATTTTTGGAATCAAGAAGCTTCAACTGAAAAGATTGCATCTTCTTTCAGTAATTAGTTTCTTTATTCATTACAAAATGTTTGTATTTTGAAGCTAATGATTCAAGTTGAACCATTTTTTTTTAAAAAAAAAAAATATTATATGAAAAGTATTATATGAAGAGAGGGAATTTTAAATTGGCTTGGGAGTATGTTGAACTTGGTATCGAGGATATATGTAATATGTGCTATTATTACAGCTTAGAAATCGATCCAGGCTTTGTTTCTGTGCTGTATTATGTGGTTTGATTAGATCTGGTGTGTGATTAATGGATTTTTTGTTCACTAGAAGGGAGTTTTGCTTCTTATATGGGCGCTTGAGTTGAAATTAGTGGTGGGTTGGAACTATTTTAAGGATTTGGGTACATTGTTTCTTGGCAATTGCAGTGTATTTATTGAAGCAATGTTGATCAAATTGCATGTAAGTTCATGGGAATGTGCCGAACTAAATGATTATGCTGCTGGAAAATGGGTTGAACTGAGAGATGAGTTTGAAGACTGGTTATGGAGTGAATTATGCTTTTATTATTTCATTGTGTTGAAGAAAGACACTCATTGGTTTGCTTGAGATTAATTTTACCACAATGTGGATCATGATTGTTCTACGTTTTGCTAAAACTGGATGCATTGAAAGGCTATATATCCTTTGCTGTGATTGTTAGTTACCTAGGGTTTTTAGATGCAAACCAGGTTTTTTTATTGGTGTTAAGTACAGTATCGGAGCTAGAACCTAAAGCTGGACCCAAAAATTGGGTTGAAAGAGTGGAAGAAGAGATTATAATTTATGCTCTGTCTGAATGCTTAAATCTCTTCATTTAATTACTAGAATCATTATCAAACTTTCATAATTTTGTTTATAGCATCACTCACCTTTTATGCGTTTGATTGTTTCTGAAATAATGTGATGACTATGGCATCGTTTTTTTTTTTTTTTGGATATCAGGCAATTACAACTAGAGTATTATCTGGTTGTGTTGATGAAATTTCCCAGAAAATTTGTGGAATCAAGAAGCTTCAACTGAAATGATTGCATCTTCTTTCGGTAATTAGTTTCTTTATTCATTTAAAAAATGTTTGTATTTTGAAGCTAATGATTCAAGTTGAACCCTTTTTTTTTTAAAAATGTTATATGATAAATATTATTTTTTTGTTCTAATTTACCCGATTCTGTTATGTTGGATTTATTTATGGGTTTGATTTTTGCAGATTTTGATTGGTTGACTTGCCATGAATTTTTTTGTGGAATTTTGTCTGGGATTGAATCAGTGTTCTACTGCCAAATGGATCCAACTCTACGACCAATATTGTGTATCCATAAGTTTTATTATAACTTCAAATACAAATGTAATTTATTAGATCGCATATATTGGAGATTTTTTATATTATAAGTATTATTTTTTTGTCATCAATGATTAAAAGTATTATTTTTTTTTGTTCTAATTTACTTGATTCTGTTATGTTGGATTTTCAAATGGGTTTGATTTTTGCAGAGTTTTGTTGGTTGACTTGCCATGAATTATTTTGCATCCTTTAGTTATGGGTTGATTTTTGAGGGGTTGGGTTGGATTATAAGCCTAACATGTCTGATTTAGCCAAAAAAGCTTGGAGAAAATACCTTGTACAACTCCAAGTCCATCCTGTAAGAACCAAGGTTTGTTCTTTTCTCCATCATCATCAATACCCATCTTTTATCATTCTCATTATCAATCATCATCAGTACCCATCGTTTTTTTTTTGGATATCAGGCAATTACAACTAGAGTATTATCTGGGTGTGTTGATGCAATTTCCCAGAAACTTTTTGGAATCAAGAAGCTTCAACTGAAAAGATTGCATCTTCTTTCAGTAATTAGTTTCTTTATTCATTTACAAAATGTTTGTATTTTGAAGCTAATGATTCAAGTTGAACGCTTTTTTTTTAAAAAAAAAATATATTATATGATAAGTATTATATGAAGAGAGGAAATTGTAAATTGGCTTGGGAGTATGTTGAACTTGGTATCGAGGATATATGTAATATGTGCTATTATTACAGCTTAGAAATCGATCCAGGCTTTGTTTCTGTGCTGTATTATGTGGTTTGATGAGATCTGGTGTGTGATTAATGGATTTTGTTTTCTACAGTAGTAGAGACCCCTTAGAAGCTACGAAGGGTGTGATGCAGTGTTCTATATACATTGACGGGTATATTTCCTTTGCCGATTTAGTAGTGTTGGGTATATTGAGCTTCGATGTCATTCTGGGGATGGATTGGCTAGCTAAGCACCATGCAGTACTTGATTGTCAGGAGAAGACCTTACATTACATATACCCGATAA
This sequence comes from Zanthoxylum bungeanum, assembly GCA_019454045.1. Classification (NCBI taxonomy): domain Eukaryota; kingdom Viridiplantae; phylum Streptophyta; class Magnoliopsida; order Sapindales; family Rutaceae; genus Zanthoxylum; species Zanthoxylum bungeanum. The sequence goes on from SKCR01013156.1 coordinate 9,947, forward strand.
ACCAGTAAAAGTCTATTATGGTGGATAGAACTGTAGCGTCTCACAATTTGATATCAGCTATGCGAGCATTTAAATTACTTCAGAAGAGAAATATGGGTTACTTGGCATATGTAATGGATAGCAGAGTGGGAAATTTAGATCTTGAGCAGCACCCGGTGGTAAGAGAGTATCCTGATGTGTTTCCAAATGAGTTGCCAGGACTACCTCGGGATAAGGAGATTGAGTTTTGTATAGACATTATACTAGGAACCCAACCTATATCGAATCCCCCATACAGAATGGCCCCTGCAGAACTTAGGGAGTTGAAGGCGTAGTTACAAGACTTGCTGGATAAGGGCTTATTCACCCCAGTGTGTCCCCAAGGGGTGCTCCAGTGTTGTTTGTGAGGAAGAAGGACGGGACGCTGCGATTGTGTATAGATTATCGGCAGCTGAATAAGGTGACGATCAAGAACAAATATCCACTGCCAAGGATTGATGATCTATTTGATCAGTTATAGGGGGCGCAGTGCTTCTCAAAAATTGATCTACGGTCGAGTTATCATCAATTGAAGATTAGAGAGAGTGATGTCCCAAAGACGGATTTTCGAACTAAATATGGGCATTACGAGTTTTTAGTAATGTCATTTGGTTTGACCAATGCCCCTGCAGTGTTTACTGATTTGATGAACATGGTGTTTAGACCTTTTCTAGACCGATTCATGATAGTCTTTATTGACGATATTATGGTGCATTCGTGTAATGAGCAGGAACATACAGAACATTTGCACCAGGTGTTGCAGACATTGAGAGGACATATGTTATACGTTAAGTTCTCGAAGTGTGAGTTCTGGTTGACTAGTGTGGTATTTTTAGGGCATGTTGTGTCTAGGGAAGGAATTGGTGTAGATTATCAGAAGATTGAGGCTATTCAAAATTGCCATCGTCCTAAAAGCGTAATGAAGATTCGTAGTTTCTTGGGATTATCATGGTACTATAGGAGGTTCATAGAGAATTTCTCCAGGATAGCTGCTCCATTAACGCGGCTGACTCAGAAGAATGTGAATTTTGAATGGTCCGATGCTTGTGAAAAGAGTTTTCAGGAACTCAAACGTCGATTGACTACTACTTCTATTCTTGCACTGCCAATGGATCATGAGGATTTACTGTGTACTGTGACGCTTCTAGAGTGGGATTAGGTTGTGTATTGATGCAGAGGGGGAAAATGATTGATTATGCTTCCAGACAATTGAAGCCTTATAAACAAAATTATCCTACTCATGATTTGGAAATGGCTGTAATAATTTTTGCTCTGAAGATATGGCGGCATTATATGTACGGTGAAAGGTTTGAAATTTTTACCGACCACAAAAGCCTTAAGTAATCTAGAGCCAAAAAGAGCTTAATTTGAGACAGAAGAGATGGGTGGAGTTGTTGAAACACTATGATTGATCCATTCAGTACCATCCGTGAAAAGCTAATGTTGTAGCGAATGCCTTAAGTAGGAAGTCTATGGGAAGTTTGGCTCATTTTCCAATTGAGAGATGGCGCCCAGTCAAACAAATGCAGAGTTGTATGTTGGATGGAGTGAATTTTCATGTGACAACACAATGAGGGCCTTTGGCACAGATTCAAGTTAAATCCACCCTCGTTGATGAAATCAGAGTTGCACATGAAGCGGATCATGAAGTGCAACAGATTAGATGTCGAATACAACAAAGTATGGAGGATGAGTATTATTTAGACGGTGAAAATCTCATCAGAAAGTAGAAAATAATTCTTGTTCCTCTAGTTCCAGAGTTGAAATGCTCTATATTAGAGAAGGCTCATACTTTATCTTACATCATACATCATGGGATCACTAAGATGTATCACAACCTTAAAGGATCTTTATTGGTGGGATGACATGAAAAAATATGTGGCTGAATTTGTCACAATGTGTCTCACTTATCAGCAGGTTAAAGCTGAACATCAGAGACCAATAGGGAAGCTGCAAAGTTTAGACGTTCCGGAGTGGAAATGGGAGAAGATCACTATGGACTTTATTGTTGGGCTTCCGCGTACCTCAAAAAGGTGTGATTCTATATGGGTGATCGTGGATATATTGACCAAATCTATATATTTTCTTTCAGTGAAGACTAGTTTTACAGCAGCTCAATATGCGAAACTGTGCCTAGATGAGATAGTGTCGTTGCATGGAGTACCTATCTCAATTGTCTCTGATCGAGGTTCTCAGTTTACCTATAAGTTTTGGCAATCATTTCAGGAGGCTTTGGGTTTATAGTTACGCTTTAGCACAGCTTTTCACCCTCAGACTGATGGTCAGTCAGAGCGCACCATACATACTTTAAAAGACATACTGCGGGCTTGTGTGATTGATTTTAAGGGTAGTTGGGACCAGTATTTGCCACTTACAGAATTCGCTTATAATAATAGTTATCAAACAAGTATTCAAATGGCACCATTCGAGGCTTCATATGGACAGAAGTGCAGATCTCCAATTAGATGGTTTGAAGTCGGGGAGAAAAAGTTATTGGGACTGGATTTGGTATAAGATGCCGTGTAGAAAGTAAAACTAATCAGAGAAAGGTTTGGGATGGCTCAGAATCGCCAAAAGAGTTATACAGATCACCAGAGGAAGGATTTGGAGTTCCAGGTTGGGGATTTTGTGTTTCTAAAAGTATCTCATTTTAAAGGAGTCATGAGATTCGACAAGAAGGGTAAACTCAGCCCTAGATTTATTAGGCCGTTCCAGATACTTCAGAGAGTTGGAGGAAGAGCTTATGAGTTGGCGCTTCCACCCAATATGGACAGAATACATCGAGTTTTCGATGTATCTATGTTACAAAAATATTTACGTGACGAATCTCATGTGTTAGAGCCCCAGACATTTGATGTCCATCACGACTTATCTTATCCGGAACAGCCAATAGCTATTGTGGGTAGAGAGACAAAGAACTACGATCTCGATGGGTTTCTTCCGTCAAAGTAATTTGGCAACATCACAAGGAACAAAAGGCTACTTGGGAATAAAAAGTAGCCATATGAGAGCATTATCCCCAACTCTTCAAGGATGAAGGTACATACCATGTCTTTTAAATATTTTGATTCGAGGACTAATCATATTAAGGGGTGAGAATTTGTAATGATCCAAAATCTTAGAACAAATCGAATTAAGTAACTAGACGACTTAAGAACAAATTTTCTAAGTTTTAGTCAAAGTTTTAGAGGAGTAATTAATTAATTAATTGAATTTTAGGCAATGAAAGAACAAGATTAATCATGTCAAGCCCAAAATTTGGGCCTAAAGAGTAATATAATAATAGTCATTCTCTTTATTAATTTTCTAGAAAATACTATTATGTTTGAGAGAGTTGTGTGTAGGAAATATGAAAAGAAAATAAAAAGAAAAACTTCTTATTTTCTTTCTTCTCCTCTCACGTCCAACCCTAAAAGCAACAAGGGGAAAATCTTTTTTCTTATTTTGTCTTCAACCTCAAAACCTAGTAAATTCCATTACCCCAATCTAGCAAAGAAGCTTAGAGGTTTTTCTTTGGTGAAGAAGACATTGAAATAAAGTAAGATTGCTTGACCCAAACTTTGTTGATTTGAATTTTGATAGTTGGATGATTGTGGTGTGTTGTTGGCTTGATGATAATGTAGTTTGGGTGGTTTTGTGTGAAGGAATTAATGTGTGGGGAATTTTTCATGTCTTGTTTTAATTAAAGAAATAAGAAATAATGATAGAATTTTGGTGGAGATGAGATGTTGGGAGTGTCATTTGATGATTATGATATGTTGAAGATGTAGTATTTGCTTGGGAATGTGTGGGAATAGATTTGGGGGCTAACCATGGAGAAACAAAAATTTATTCCTGGAAATGACAACGTGTCACGACGCGCCAAGCTTGCATCGCGACGCAAATGAGGCAGAAGTCTGCGTATATTTAACGAGGGAGCGTCGCGATGCAGTTGGACCGGCGTCGCGACGCATACCAAAAATTCAGAATTTTTTTTCGGAAGTCGCGACGCGTAACTAAGGGTTTAAAATTTTATTTTACATTTCACTTAAGGAATAAAAGATGTTTTAAGGGAGTAATCGTGTTGGGGTTGGTGCTCAGAGCGCCAATTCCCCATTGTATTTCCTTGTAAATACTCTTGTAAACGTTTTATTATGAATAAAATAAACAGTTTCTATAATATAATATATCTTTTTATATGGTAAATACGTAATCAACCTTAGAATCATTAGTCATGATGCAGTTGCAAAAGCGTCACAACTGACATTGAGTTATATCATGACGTTGCCATTCTCAGACTGTTCCTGGTCAATGTTTACAATACTTGGTCAGTAAAGTAAACCCGTTGAGACTGGTACATGTAGTATACTGGAATATTGGATTCCAATGGTTTCTCAATAAACCATGAGTCTTGGAGACTCGTATAGACGTGTAGGCGTTTATAGTGGATAAACATTGAATGACTCACCGAAGATTCTTAATGGATGGTACACCAACGTCAATAAGAATATTCTCGGGTTGAGTAGCATATATGATTCTGACTTGAGATACCATTGTGGGCACATGAGACATCTTCCACACTTAGATGGCAGTCACGTCACCGATCTATTCAGATCAGACCTCCGCCTGTTCGTTGAGTGTGGACAGATCCTCAGGGTGTCCTGTGTGTATCGAGATAGGATCCGTCAATTCTGTATACAGAGCATAGGTAGTCCATATATGATTAGCAATCAGATAAAAACCATGGGCCCGTGGTACACTTTAGAAGTAAGTTCTAAGTGTTCTTTTAAAGATTGCTAAAAGAGACGTCGACGGGATTGTCCCTATAGAGATTTGACGTTTACATCTATATCTCTGTGATATATCCGGATATCTGTGACAGAGGAATTAAACATATGCCATGACCTCGACCTGTATGATTCAGCGAGTTTATCTGTGGTCGTCATAATTTACGGGTGGGTAAATTATGGACACGAAATTTGATTTCGTGATGGATATGCCTGAATATAGAGAGTCTCACTAGTGAAATATACTCGTAGAGCACTACAGCAACTTTTATAAATAATACTGATTATTTATAAGTCGTTTATAGGTTAAACGAAAAATACATGCGAATGGACCTAATGGTCATTTCCTAATTATTGTGTATTTGTATTTAATGATAGATTTTATTAAATAAACATTAATTAATTGTCAAATTGAGATATTTGACATATATCATAAATATATATGTCTTTGGATATTTAAAGTAAATATAATACATATATTTAAAATATTTGTATTTAAATAATTATTTAATTGTTAAATAATTAAAGTAATTAAAAATATATAAATATCTTAAGTTATGATATTTTTGGAGATGCCTTGAGTTGTTCTATTTGACTTGTTGAATATCATTAAATGTTGTAATGATCATTTACACAAGTTGAATTATTGAATTAATGAATTAATGAAACAAAAAAAAATATCTAGATATTTTATTTGTCACTCCAAATTTCGGACAAGGCTATTTTTGTGAGTATAAATTGTTAGGGTTGGTGCTCCGAGCGCCAATTTTATTATGTATTTCTATGTAAATACTAATGTAACGTTTTATTATGAATAAAATGAATAGTTTCTTTTATATAACTTCTTACCGACCTTAGAATGATTAGTTATGATACTGTTGCAAAAGCGTCGAAATTGACATTGAGTTGTATCATGACGTCGTCATTCTTAGACAGTTCCCAGTCAAGGTTTACACTACTTGGTCAGTAAAGTAAACCCGTAGAGACTAGTACATGTCGTATATTGGAATCTTGGATTCCGATGGTTTCTCAGTGAACCATGAGTCTTGGAGACTCGTATATACATGTAGGTGTTTATAGCGGATAAACACTGAACGACTCACCGAAGATTCTTAATGGATGGTACACCAACGTCAATAAGAATCTTCTCGGGTTGAGTGAACATAGTGATTCTTTGACTTGAGATACCACTGTGGATATCTGAGTTATCTTCCACACTTAGATGGCAGTCACGTCACCGATCTATTTAGATCAGACCTCCGCTAGTTCGTTGGGTGTGGACTGATGCTCAGGATATCCTGTGTGTATCAAGAGAGGATCTGTCAACTCTGTGTACAGAGTATAGGTATTCAATATGGTATTAGCAATCTGTTAAATCCATGGGCCCGTGGTACACTTTAGAAATTAGTTCTAAGTGTTTTTTGAGGGATTGCTAATAGAAACGTCGACGTGATTATATCTATAGAGATTTGACGTGTGTATCTATATCTCTGGATTAATCCGGATACCTGTGACGAAGGGATTATACGTATGCAGTGACCTCGACCTGTATGATTCAGTGAGTTTATCCGTGTTCGTCATAATTTACGGGTGGGTGAATTATGGACACGTAATTTGATTTCGTGACGGATATGCCTGAATCTAGAGAGTCTCACTAATGAAATTTACTCGTAGAGCACTAGAGCAACTGTTATGAATAATACTGATTAATTATAACTCGTTTAATGATTAAACGAAAAATACATGCAATCGGGACCTAACGGTCATTTCCAATATTAATGTGTGTTTTTATTTAATACTTGATTTTGTTAAATACACATTAATAAAATATCAAATTGTGATATTTGATATATATCATTAACATATATGTATTTCAATATTTAAAGTAAATATAATACATATATTAGGATATTTGTATTTAATTATTTAATTATTTAAATGTTAAATAATTAATTTAATTAGTTAAATAAATATCTTAGGTAATGATTTAGATTTTTATTTGGCTTGATATCATTGGCACACATTTTAGTTAACTTTATTAAAGGTAAAAGTTATCTTTAATTTTGTTAAATTGTGGACCAATTATTTTACAACAAAAATGAATTAATTGTTGATTATTTTTGCAAGCAAAAAACGGCAAAGGGTGAATGGGTTTTAAAATCAAAAATTTGTTTTGATTCACTTCTGGATCATTCACGCAACATCAACAAAAAAAATAACAAAAGAAAGAATTGAGAGCATTTTTGAAGAAAGAGGAAACAAAGGCAAAAATTAGATTTTGTAAGTAATTTTCTTTCTTCTTCTTCATGAAAAATTGTTTCATAATTTTTGGCTTCAATTGTGGAGTTGAGATAATGCCTCTACTCTTTTAGTTTGTAATTAAATTTGTTGGATGCTTGTTGGATGTGTTTAAGCATGTAAAATTAATTAATTTGCTTATTAATGTAATTAAGCTTAATAAATTAATTAGAAAATTAAAGTTGCTATTCTAGAGTTAATTAGCATTCATAATTAGCCTAGAATTGTTCTTGATTAATTTCATGATGGTGAGAATTAATTGGTGTAGTAATTTGAAGATTAAAGTATTGAATTTTATTAATTTAGTGTAAATTGCCCAATTTGAGTGATTTGTGAAATTAGGGTTCTTAACCCACTCAAATTTTGGGGCTTTTCATATATAAGCTTTAATTTGATGTATATTTGATGCATGTAAAATTTGGGATTAATTGGATTTGATCTTGATGTGTTTTGAACAAATTGGGCCAAATTACAATTAATTAAAATTCCGGGCTGTTTTGTAAATTCCAGAAAAATCTGGGCAGTGGCGCAAATCTGGAAAATATTTCTGGTTTTGTAGCAAACTTGTAAAAATTATTTTGGGATTAATTTGGAATTAATTAAATATGTAATTGACATATTTTAAAACTAAAATAATTAATTTGGAAAAGTTTGGGGTAATTTTGTAATTAAAAGAAATATGATTTCTTAGGTTATATTTCATAATTTAAGTATTGGTTAATTAAATAAATAAGTTTATTTAATTGTTCCAAGAAAAATTTTTGAAATCGGAGAAATCGTTTTTCCGCGTTCCGCTGCGCTAACCTTGTAATTCCCAATAAAACCCCAACAAAAATGGTATCAGAGCGAGTCTGATTTTGGAACCCCGATATATGATTATGCCTTGAAAATTCAATATTGACTTTAATCTAGACTTTAATGCATGCTTATACTTATTTAATTTGATTAAATAAATTTATACATCTTTAGCGGAAAATCCATATTTAAAATAAGGTTTATAATTTAATATGTATTTGATGTATATTAATCGGCCCGTCTTGTCAATACCGCTTATCGGTAAATTTTCTACGACTATATCCGAGAACGTGCCAAAGTTGTGAGGATATGGCCGGTAGAAATTTATCTGTACCGGATATATTAGATATTAGGTGAATTCAAGCGAAAGTGCAATCCTGAACGTGCCAAAGCTGTCAGGGTTACGTAAGTATCTTGAATTCATCATTGACATGTTTGACCTTGGTACGCCTCCTTGTGAACGTGCCAAAGATGTCACAACGAGAAACGACAGGGACCGAAAACCCAGGAGTCACTATTGAGTGATTGACAATGTGTTGTCTACCTAAATGAATATACGTAGGCGAGAACGTGTCCAAGCTGTGAGCTGAAATATATTCATAGGGTCCACCTTTCACTATTATGTTATGATTTGATTATCGCATGTTTTGTATTCTGTTTGGGGATTACAGTATTGCATGAAATAGTGGGAGGGGCATTTTTAGATTAAAAATCCATGATCTAGTTAATGCTTTATGATATATTATGAAACTGTTATGATATTTTATCTGCTTATTTACTGACCGTTGTTTCGCTGTCTATTTGATAGATTTGCGATGGCGGCACCTCCACCCAATCCTTTTGCACGTAAGCTTGAAACGAAAAAACTGAAAGGCGCAGAAACTTTGCGGATTGGGATATGAACTTGAGGATTGTCCTCAATTCCGAGAAACTAGGGTATATTTTGGAAGGTCCATTACCGCTTGCTATATCACCCGATGCATTACCTGAAGAACGTGAGACTTTCCAGCGATGGAAGGATGATGATTTAAGGGTTAAATCCTTCATTTTGAGTTCACTTTCTTCTGAGCTTAAGAAGACTTATTAGGAGATGCACGATGCATATAGCATGATGACATAACTTCGTGAATCGTTCATGAACCAGGAACAAGTCGTTGTTCATAAAGTTTCGATGGAATTGTTTCATTCTAAACTTGATGAGGGGCAGGCTGTGAGCCCGCATGTGCTGCACTTGATCGATTTGATCGAGCAGTTGAGGCGACAATATTTCCCTCTGAATGAGACTCTTGGTCGTAGTGTCATTCTCGGTTCACTCCCGGCTTCATATCGACAGTTCGTCATGTACTTCAACATGAATGGGATTCACTATACTTACCGTGAGTTGCATAGGATGCTTCTCACAGCAGAGGAAGATTTAAGGAATGGAGTTCTGACTCACCTTCCGAAACACACTTCACTTTCCGCTTCTTCCCAATCCAAGTCGAAGGGGAAGAAGTCTAAAGGAAAGAAGAAGAAGGGTTTCAATATTCCTCCGCAAGATAAGACGGTGAAGCCCAAGATAGCTTCTGAAGACAAGTGCCACCACTGCCAGAAATTCGGGCACTGGAAACGTAACTGCCCGGACTATCTTGCGCAACTCAGGAAGGAAAAAGCATTGACATCAGATACTTTTATTTTTCCTATTATTGATTTCTCTTTGGCTTGTGAAGCTATTACATCAAATTGGATTTTAGATTCTGCTTGTCCTATTCACATTTGCAATACGTTGCAGGTGCTGACGGGAAGTAGACGGCTGAAATCTGGGGAGATGCAGTTACGGTTCGGGAGTGGCGACTCTCTGGATGCAGTTGCAGTGGGCCTATGTGAGATTCCCTTACCCAGTGGGAGACTTTTATTGCATGACTGCTATTTTGTGCCAGTATGTGTGGCGAATATTATGTCCCTTTTTGTATTAGATACTGAAGGTTATAATGTAAATATTAAGAATCGTTCTTTGTATTTATATGATAGTTGTAATATTCAGATCATTTGTTGTCCAAATGAGCATGGTCATTACATATTGCATACCTCACAATATATCTTTAATACTGGAATAAATAAACGTAAACAATCTGATATAAATAATACTGAACTCTGGCACATGAGGTTAGGTCATATAGGCGTGAAACTTCTAACCCAATTGGTTAAGAATGGTTTGATACATGATTTCACCATTGAACCTTATCCAACTTGTGAATCTTGTATTCGGGGTAAAATGACCAAAGCCCCATTTTCAGGTGTTGGACACCGAGCCAGTGACTTGTTGGAACTCGTACATTCTGATGTATGTGGTCCCTTAAGTCAAACTGCTCACAGTGGCTTTTCTTACTTCATCACCTTTACCAATGATCTGTCACGGTACGATTATGTCTATTTGATGAGACATAAGTCAGAAACCTTTGAAAAGTTCAAAGAATTCCGAAATGAAGTTGAGAAAAAAACTGGTCAATATATTAAATGCCTTCGATCTGATCGAGGCGGTGAATATATGAGTGGATAGTTCACTAATTATTTAAAGGAGAATGAGATTCTCGCTCAATATACTCCTCTCGGTACTCCGCAACATAATGGAGTATCTGAGAGGAGAAATCAGACTTTATTAGATATGGTCCGATCGTTGTTGAGTTATACAGATTTACCCTATTATTTATGGGGTTATGCTCTTTTAACTGCCGCACATTTTTTGAACAAGATTCCTTCCAAGGTTGTTCCTACGACTCCGTATGAGATATGGATCGGTAGGAAACCAAATCTTAGTTATATTAAGATTTGGGGTGTCCTGCTTATGTCAGGATGGCTCAGCAAGATAAGCTTTTTCCTCGAGGCAGAAGTTTAGGTTTGTTGGATATCCTTCAAATACGAAAGGATATTTATTCTATGATACCGAGCATCGAAATGTGTTCGTAGCTCGCTTCGTAAAATTTCTAGAAATAGAATTTTTGGCTGAAGGTGGTGATCATAGACAGGTTGAACTTGATGAAGTACAACCTGGAACCAACGAACTAATGGAGGAACCTGTAGTTCAAGAAGATGGAGAACCTTCAACACACACACTTCGTAGGTCACAAAGGGTATCTAGACCTCCTGAACGCTTGTATTTGATACAAGAAAAGAGTCTCGATGTTCTCTTATTAGAGGAGACTGACCCTTTTACCTATAGAGAATCGATGTTGGACATCGACTCCGTGAAGTGGCAAGACGCCATGAAATCCGAGATGGACTCAATGTATGAGAATCAAGTTTGGAACTTGGTTCCGCTTCCCGAAGGAATTGTTCCTATCGGTTGTAAATGGATTTACAAGAGGAAGCGAGGGCCCGATGGAAAGGTTGAAACCTTTAAGGCCCGACTGGTAGCTAAAGGTTACTCACAGCGACCTAGAGTCGACTACGATGAAACTTTTTCTCCAGTTGCCATGCTAAAGTCCATCAGGATTTTATTGTCAATTGCCGCATATCATGATTACGAGATTTGGCAAATGGATGTCAAAATGGCTTTTCTAAATGGATTTCTTGATGAAGAAATCTATATGGAACAACCGGAAGGTTTTGCATCCAGCGA
>SKCR01013157.1:0-21134 GCA_019454045.1 Zanthoxylum bungeanum
CCCTAACACCTTCGCAATAGTCGCAAGTGTGCTAGCACTTGATTTCTCAACAAGAAAATCACTCATTGCTTCCCATAAGTCCACGCCAAAACTGGTATGAAACCATGAGTTTTCTTCCCATTTGGCGTGAAGAGAAGAATGAAAAATGGTGAGAGAGAGAGAGTGAAAAATGTGTAAAGACTTAGTAACATTTCCTAAAAATGTCTTATATATTTTCCTAGAAAATATGCTAAAAACAATTACCAAAACATTTATCAAATAAATGAAAATGGTAAAGTTATTAGCTAGTCACTATTACACCAACCCCATCAACTATTCATAGTCACTTTAATAAAGTGATTTGATGAGTGTCTTTCACTCAATCCATCACATCAATCAATCACATCACTCAAAGTGACATATGATTTGACGCTTGATGTGACGAATGATTTGACGCTTGATGTGACTTGCGTCGCCGCACTCGAATTCGAAATACGAATGCGCTCGCAATCACACTTGGGCTCGGTCTCGCTAATTCCTAATTAGCGAGTTTTCCGTTGCGTCGTAATTAAATGATTACGCCTAGCGAATTCACTATTCACGTCGCTAACGAATTAATTCTAAATTAATTCGTTCACCCGAATTAAAATCCAATTTCAATTCCGCGTCGAAATCCAATTTCATTTAATATATCGAATATATTAATTTATCGATTAATTCCAAATTAATCATTCTCTCTTTTTAGACGATATTTTATCCCAGCTAAAATATCTCCGTAATTAATCCTAGATTAATTTTCTCTTTCTTCTATATAATCCCAGATTATTAATGAGAGCGAGTTATGCATCATCGGTGCATTATCGGGAAGCGACCCATGAGATCCCCGGATAATTCGGCAGTAAATACGGTCGTCGGAATATCCGAATCACGTACGTACCAAGTACTACGTTCTATCGATTTACGAGACAAGATCGGCTTCTAGCAAAGCACGAAGTCTATCCAATTCTCCGGTCATATTCATCTAATGAATATTTAAGATCTATATCAGGCGTAGTATACCAAGTATCGTGTATATCGGCCCAGTATCGGATAGTCACGTGCTAGGGCTGGGGCTGGATAAGTGTCTGCCCCGTCCGAAGCACATATCGGATGTCTGGTAACTAGTCTCTATAATCGGATATACATGACCTTGTCATAATATCCCGATGGCCGGCCAACACTTAAGAGCACTAATACCGTATCCTGTGTGACATCATCTCCACTATGACTGGAGTGATACTTCCGTCTTGACATTACACCCAATGCTCTACGATTCTCAATATACCCAGCATTGGCGTACACATAACCGGTTAGAGTCCTAGACGACCTCAACAAAAGTATACTGATTGTCGTAAGCATTAGCGGTGCAAGTCTCAGGTTAAGACCATACACACACTACCCTGATGTCGGACTCCCATAGACACATAGTCATAATACCAATGGGATTCCGAGGGGTCTATCCAGAGCGAAGCTGTTTCCCGTACCATCGGTGAAACACAACCTCCTATCGCACTTACATGAGTATCCAATACCCAAATATATGAGAACTATGCCGTTGTGCCCTCACAACGCGCACAAGTGCAATACTAGCCTATTCGCATTATAGATGTCCAGTCTCGATAATACTCCGGCTAGGGATATTTAATGATTAATCCTTCGTGGACTGATACTGTCTCATATCATTCTCAATCCAGGAACTAATCATAGGGACCTCTCTTCATTTATATATCTAAGGTGATCTAATCACAAATGATGAGAGTGCAATTTCCTTGTCACATAGTTAATTTGTACAACAACACTATGATCTGTACAAATAGTGACGCTATGGGTCATGTTATCCAACAGCAATTATGTACATAATGCAAAGAGATAACTAATGAGGAAGTTGCACATTAAAATAAATGTGCAATGATGCGATGCAAAAGATAGACAATGAAAGTGAAAGAAAAGAGATGCGACATATGCCCACATCTATATAGGACTTCGAGTGTCCGATTAAACGTATTTCACATTCAATCAAACATACTTTGTCCGGCGCGGTAAAATGTCGTGGCAAAGGTAACCCTTTGGCTTTCTATCCCTCAAAATGGTGGACCTTTAATCCAACTTGATTTGCCCATGCGCATTGCAATATGATGCATAAGTATGCAAGGAGATAACATATAGAAAGCAAACAACGGAATAATAAAAGGCGCGGTGAAGTACTATCATAAAGTTAGCCTTTTGGACTTTTCTTCTCTCAAATAGAGAACCTTTATACCAACATAATAAGCCCATGCGCATTACATTACAATATATATAAAGTAAAGACAATAATATAGGACTTTGTATATTGGATTGAACATATCTCACATTCAACCAAGCATACTTTGTCCGGCGCGGCAAAACATCGTGGCAAAGGTAGCCCTTAGGCTTTTCATCCCTCAAAACGGAGGACCTTTAATCCAACTTTATTTGCCCATGCGCATGACATTACAATGTATAAAAAAATAAAGATAACAATAGAGGACTTTGTATGCTCGGTTGAACATATCTTACATCCAACCAAACATACTTTGTCCGGTGCGGCAAAGTATTGTCGTAAAGGTAGCCTTTTGGCCTTTTCCTCCCTCAAATAGAGAACCTTTAGACCAACATACTAAGCCCTTGCGCACTATATCATCAATTACATAAACAACTAATGTACGTAAAGTAAAAGATGGAGTATAAAAGGCGCGGCGAAGTATCGTGGTAAAGGTAGCCCTTAGGCTTTTTATCCCTCAAAATGGAGGACCTTTAGACCAACGTAATAAGCCCATGCGCATCACATCACAATGCATAAAAAATAAAGACAACAATATATGACTTTGTATGCTCGGTTGAACATATCTCACATCCAACCAAACGTACTTCGTCCGGCGCGGCAAAACATCGTGGAAAAGGTAGCCCTTAGGCTTTTTATCCCTCAAAACGGAGGACCTTTAATCCAACTTGATTTGCCCATTCGCACTATCTCATCATTACACAAACAAATAACATATGGAAATTAAAAGGCGGAATGTAAGAAGGGAATAATAAACAAGCAAGATAAAATGAAACATGTGCCGTTTGCTCAAGTGGTATGTGGAATTGTTTCCCAAGTACAGACCGCACTACTGTCCATTCGGATTCGGCTACGGAATTTATGTCTGGGTTTCAATCCTATATACCACAACAGACGACACATTTTCCATTCATTCAAGGGCCACAACACACATTATTCCACAATACTCAAGCAAATAAAATTCAATAAATAATTACGAGATGAGTGAAAATAAATGAGAAAGGTGCCCTCAGGTCTAAACTTTTATGTCGACCCTCGGAAGTGCGTTACAAGGCCGTCGGAAAGGCTAACACTCCGTAACTTTCTGGTTCGCTGGTTCAAATATTTTCTCGTTGTTTTCACTGCTCGGGCTACTGTTTTCACTCAATTTCGCTACTGTTTTTGCTGTATTTTATTGTCACTGTTTTTGGTGTATTAATGGACTGTTTTTGCGGTTTAAAGGGGGTTGGGGCTGTTGTTTGGCGTGGTTTTTTAGGGTTTTAAAGTATAGTTTTTGTTCACTATTTTAGGTGATTTTGGCTACTATTTTTGGGTATTTGGGCTGCTTGGGGTACATATTTCGGTGGATGTAGGGGGTGTTTTCAGGGGCTGTTCGGTGGTTGTAGGGGTTGTGAATGGCTGTTGTTTCGGTGGTGGTTAGGGACCGTATGGGAGTAGTTTTGGTCACGGCAATGGGGGCTATTTTGGTTTTATGATTTTCGGTGGAGGCTTGCTGTTTTAGGGGTGTGATTTTCGGCTATTGAGAGTGAGGAAGGAGAAGAGAATTCTTTGTTGCTTATGTCTTGTGTTATGCGTGAATGAGAGAGGTCACAAGGGTTGGAATTGTGTTTCTTTTATAGACAATTGCTCGGGTTTCCTCTTGCTTAAATAGGAAAGGGACCAATTAGTGCCTTACAAAGAAAATCTATATTTGATTGGAGACATGATTTATTTAAATTAGGAATATGTTTATTTGATGTTTATTTGTTTTATTTTAATTTGGTATATGATTTTTTTTTATTTGTTTTAATTTCACCATGTGTTAAATATGTGTTTTATTAATTTGGATATGTTTTATGGGCTTGGGCGTGTGGTTGGCTTGGCTTGGGCATATGGTTGGCTTTGGATGGTGGTATGTGGGTTTGCTGGGGTTTTGGGCTAGGTGAATTTTAAAACAGAGGTCTACAAGCGAGCCCGACGCTAAACAAGCGAATAAAATCTTACGAAAATACCGATGCCCTTTTGACGTCTATTTCCCGCGACTTCCTCGACTTAAAAGGTAGTGTCTCCAAATGAGACTCATCATAGGGACTTATATGCAAAAATGCAGTGCCTACAATGTTCCTCATCAATATGGAAACCATATCTTTCAGGTTCATGTCTTTCCCTACCAGACCTTCTAAGTTCATAACCTTGTGGTTGTTCCGTCGCTGCCCTTTTGAGGGGCCTGAGGTCTAGTTCTATGTTAGTTTTTTCTTCTCGTACCTCATCGAGGTCAAGTCTACTCCCACTATATTTCTTGGGAAGGAATTCATTCTCTAGAAATTTAGCATTTCGTGAGACAAATGTTATTTGTTAATTTGGGACGTAGAACAAGTATGCTCTTGAGTTCAAGGCATATCATACAAACTTACATTTAACTGCCCTATCATCGAATTTGTTAGTTTGTGTGAGCTTGACAAATGCGTCACATCCCCAAACTCTTAGATAACTAAGACTATGACGTTTCCCAAACCATAACTCATATGGTGTTTGACTAACAATCTTGGAAGGAACTTGGTTTAGTAGTTGTGTTGCAGTTTCTAAAGCAAGACCCCAAAATGAAAGAGGTAGATCTGTGTCAGGCATCATTGATCGGACTATATCTAATAATGTCTGATTTCTCCTTTCAGAGACCCCATTATGATGTGGAGTTCCTGGAGGAGTCCACTGGGAAACAATGACATTTTCTCTCAAGTAATCTTGAAATCTGTTGCTTAAGTATTCACCACATCGGTCAGACCTTAGTGACTTAATACTTTTATTAAGCTGGTTTTCTACTTCAGCTTTGAAGTCTTTGAATTTCTCAAAGGCTTCAGATTTGTACCGTATAAGGTACACATACCCATATCGCGAGTGATCATCGATAAAGGTAATGAAGTAGGAGAATCCACCTCTAGCAGTGACTGACATTGGTCTGCATACATCAGAATGTATGAGTTCTAATGTCTCCGTTGCACGCTGTCCTTTACCTTTGAAGGGTAATTTTGTCATTTTACTAAGTAAACAAGACTCACAAGTTCCATAAGGTTCATATTTGAAGGGTTTGAAATACCCATCCTTATGTAGCTTAGTTAATCTTGTTTCATTGATATGACCTAAGCGACTGTGCCATATAAGTGATTCATTGAGATTATACGAGTTAACGTTGTATATATTAGAGGTTGAAAATTCTTTGTTAGTTTGTAAGACATAGATACCATTATTTAAAATACCATCTCCATATTTTATTTCATTGAAATAACTAGAACATTCATTACAACTTATTAGGCATGAAAAACCTTTATTACATAAACAAGAAATTGAAATGATGTTTTTTACTAGAGAATGTACATAAACACAATCTTGTAAGTCTAAAACTAAACCATTCGGCAAAACTAATGAATAAGTTCCCACGCATAATGAAGCCAGTTTTGCTCCATTACCCATGCGTAAGTCAACCTCCCCATGACGGAGTCTCATACTGTTTCTCAGGCCCTGCACATTGTTACACAAGAGAGTCCCATAACAGGTGTCAAGCACCCAAGTAGAAGGTTCAGAGTTTTGAGAATATAGTTCAATCATATACAACATACCTGAAACATTGGGCTTTTTGGCCTCTTGGGCTTCTTTAGCTTCATTGGCTTTCAAAGATCTGCAGTCTTTCTTCCAATGACCCTTATTTCCACAAAAGAAACATTTTCCATTTCCTTTTTTCTTCTCCACCTTACCATTGGGCTTTAGGTGATCTTGAGCCTTGGCCTTGCCCTTATTTTTCTTTGGGCCTCGTGGCTTCAGGTCCGTACCCGTAAGCATGATGGAGGTTTTAAGCTCCGGTTTCAAGTCCTTCTCTGCTTGTTTTATCAGATTGTGCAATTCTGCTAAAGTAGCTTTTTTATCAGACAGATGAAACTGCATAATAAAGTTAGACAATTCTTTTGGTAAGGACTAAAGAATTAGATCCTGACATATCTCATGATCCATGATGAACCCGAGGTTGGCCAATTTTTTAATGTGGCCAATCATCTTAAACACATGTCCACTAACAGATCCTTCATTATACCTTGTTTGGAATAAGGCACATGAAACTTGGAATCTCACGGTATGAACAGAAGTTGCATACAAATCCTTCAAGTAAAAGATGATGGTTTGAGCATCCATATCTTCTTGAGCTTTCTGAAGTTCGTCCGACATAGAGCCAAGCATTATGCAAACTGCTTGCTCATCATCATCGACATGTTTCTTCCAAGCATCAAATGTATTTTGGTCAGCATCTTCTGCTGGTTCAGGGGGAAACGGTCTTTCAAGAACATAGAAAATCTTTTCTTATCGTAAGACAATTTTAAGATTTCTAAACCAGTCATTGTAGTTGTCCCCTTTGAGCTTATGCTCATCAAGGATGGAACGAAGTGATACTCTGTTTGCCATTTGAATGTTTGTGAAATATTTTAACCCACATGTTAAGAGAGAATGTTAAAATTAAGAATATGTTTTTCATTAATGTTTTATAATAACATGGGCTTTTAATATTATGAATTTGCTCCCACTCAATTATTTTAAAATTTTAAGCAAATCGCATCAACCTCAATATGATGGATTTCTTGTGGGCAAGATCTCATTATCATCATTTATAACTCCGACTAGAGCCGGTCATTATAAAATACGATAATTAGGTAGGTTCCCAACCAATTTATGATATAAATCGCAATTCCTTGATCATTGGGTTGGGCAATCAAACATGCCATAGCTTATGCTAGTCCTCGTGGACACCCAATCTTTGCCACTAAGTTATAAGACCACGCCTAAGGGTCGCTGCGTTTTATGACTCATAAAAGTCAAACCATTATCAATAGTTTGGAATTGGTCAGTCTGGTAAAGCCTAGTCCTGCCAATACGGTTTAAGCCCTTTGGGTCTATACTTTACAATGGGAGGCAAATTTTAGACTTAAATTATTATTGAGGATTTTAGGAAGTTTAAGTGAATAACTGTCAAATGGATTCCTCCATTGAAAATTCCCTAGAGGGAGGGTGGAGTGAACTCTTTTAAATACCCTTACCTCTTAGGCTCTTATCGCCTTGGTGACAGGAATAAACAATAGATCCTCCAAATTATTCTAACACTTTAAATATACTCTAAGATAAGCTTTGAGTAAATGATTATCTAGATGTCTTCATAGCTTTTCCTTTGGCTATAAAATGTAGGAAACGCTTTCCTCGCGCAGCGGAAGCGATTAGGCACACGGATCGACCTTAAAATTTTTTCTGTCTTCCCTTCCTTAAAGCCGAATGGAACCAGCACTTATACTGAGGTTTTGCTTCTGTTTCGGACAAGATCTCAGCCCCAGAATGCACGTGAAACAGTCCCCGAACAACCCCTGAACTGCAGTGAATTATTGGACTGTTTTACACCCGTTACACACGCGAACTGAACATAAACCAACCCTTAATTTGCGTGTGTTGGACAATTATGACCCATAGCGTCACTATTTGTAAAAGACATTCTGTTTTTTTACAAATTAATTATGTAGCAATGAAATTGCCTTTTATCATTTCGTAATTATATTACTTAAATGTGTGAATGATGAAAGTCCTTATGATTAGTTCCGGATTGAGATGATATGAGACAGTATCAATCCACGACGGTTTAATCATTAAATATCCCTAGTCGTAGTATAATCGAGACTGGACATCGATAATGCGGAATAGACTAGTATCGCACTTGTGCGTGTTATGAAAGCGTAACAGCATAGTTCTCATATATTTAAGTATTGGATACCTATGCAAGTGTGATAGGAGGTTGTGTTTTACCGATGGTATGGAAAACAGCTTCGCTCTGGATAGACCCCGTGGAATCCCATTGGTAGTATGACTATGTGTCTTTGGGAGTCCGCATCAGGGTAGGTGTATTTGGTCTTAACCTGAGACTTGCATCGCTAGTACTTGCGACAATCAATACGCTTTGGTTTTGGTCGTCCAGGACTTTAACAGTTTCTGTGTACGCCTCTTCTTTGTTTATTGAGAATCGTAGTGTATTGGATGTGATGTCAAGACGGAAGTATCACTTCAGTCATATGGAGATGATGATCACGCAGGGATACAGAACTGGTTCTCTAATGGTTGCAACCATTGGGATAATATGACTAGGTCTTGATTATCCGATAATAAAAAGACTAGTTGCTAGTGATCCGATATATGCTTCGTACGGGGCAGACACTGCACCAGCCCCAGGCCTTGCATGTGACATCCGATACTGGATCGAAATACGCAATACTACGTATACTACCCCTGTTATAGATCGTATATTCCATTAAGAATATTTCTGGAGAATTGGGTAGGCATGACGCTTTGCTAGAAGCCAACCTTGTCTCGTAAATCGGTAAAAACATAGTACTAGGTACATACGTGTTCGGATAGTCCAATGACCGGATTTACTGCCAACATATCCATGGATCTCTTGGGTCGCTTCTCGAAGATACACCGATGACGTATGATTCGAGCTTAATTAATCTGGGATTAATTGCAGAGAGATTTTATCTGGGATAAAATACTATTTGAAGAGAGAGAAAGATTAATTTGGAATTAATCAATAAAATAATATATTTGATATATTAACGAAATTAGATTTCGACGAGGAATTAAAATTAGATTTTAATTCGGGCAAATGAGTTAATTTAGAATTAATTCGTTAGCGATGAATAGTAATTTTGCTAGGCATAATTATTTAATTAAATTCGATTAATTACGTCGCAACGGAAGTTCGTTAATTCGAAATTAGCGAACCCGAGCCCGAGAGTGTTTGCGGGCCCACTCGCATTCAGAATCGAGTGGGGCTTACATGTCACATCAAGTGTCACATCACTTGTCACTTTAAAGTAGCTTTATTGTGATTGGTTTTGGTGGAGTTGTTGTTGGCTTGTTTTACACTCCATTTGAAAGACTTTGAGTGACATATACTAACTACAGTTTTGGTATATCATTCTTTGATTTTGGAAATCAAAATTAACAAGCTTTCATTCTCTCTCTCATTACCGAATGCAGTAAGCCATTTTCCTCTCCCAAATTTCTTCTTCCCTCACCGAAAATAGCAAGAAGAAAGTGAAGAATTTTTGTTGCATTAATTCTCATAGAGCTAGCACTCATCAATGATCATTACAAGGTGTTAGGGAAACCTACTTGAGAGCTTGGAAACTCAAAGCAAAGCTTGGAGCTTTTGGATCACCTTGGCCGAGAACCTTGGAGCTTCTTGGAGAAAATTTTGTTGATCAACGCATCCATAAACCGATCAATGTAAGTGTGTTTCTGCCACTCTTCTTTGTTATTCATTCATCATTTTATGCTTATCTTGATCTTGGGACTAAATCTTGAAAACCAACAATGGTATCAGAGCCAAAATGAGCATGAAATGAATTAGGGTAAAATTTGGGTAAAATCAGTTTGAGCATGATTTGATAAAATTGATTGATTGAGTATTCTTGAATGTTGATATATTGAGGTTATATTGGATCAATTTCATGAAATATTGATTGGATCAAATTTTTGCCCAAAATTTAGCTTGGCTGAATACTCACTGCCCTTGCAAGTCTTGGTATTTTTTATTTTGTTGATCATTGGATAACTTGAATGATTGGGAATGTCGATTTAAAATTCAATCGGATTGAAAAACGAATTCGGACAAAGATCCCTACCTTGGCCGAGAGCTTGTTAGCATGTAAGGACTTGATTTTTGATTCAAGAATGTTGGACATTAGTTGAACAAATTATACATAATTAATTAGTTAAATTGTATTTTGAAATATTAATTTGGGTAATTAATTGATGTATTACACTTAAGTTAATTAAATTATAAAATTTGGAATTTTAAAATTTGATTAATGGGCTTGATTTTGAATTGGGCTTGAAAATGTTATATTTCGGTATAATGGGATTGGTTGGGCCAAGTTGGTTTAGTCCAATTGGATTGGATCCAAATTGGGCCTAAATCATACCATTAAGTCCAAATGTAATAAATGGGCTTTAAAAGTTTAATTGGGCTTTATGGGCTAATATTGTTTTCTTGGCAAATGAGGGTGATTCCTTAATTGGGCTTGGTAATTGGGTTTGACCCGTATTGACCAAAGCCCATGCCTTATTAAATCAATTGAAACCCATCGGACTTTAATTAAACAAACATTGGATGTTAATTGGGCTTTGAGACCCGATTAGATTAGATTTGGAATCTAAGTCGTAAAAGCGCATTAAGAAGTGTAAATATTTAATTTGGAATTAAATAAATGAATTAGTATTGAATACGACTTAAATTAGATTTAACGAGTAGTTCGATATAATTCAAGAATTCGTACTTTGAGTACTTATTCTAAAACGAGTTGGACTCGCGCAAAATCAAATCGTTGTTTGAACATTGGATAATCACATAATTCAAAGACTAATTAATTGGATTAGATTGGTTGAATTGCATGCTATGAATGAATATATGGATGTGTTGAATGAATAGCGTATATCAGATGGATATTAGAATGGAAAGGGCAATTTTAGAAATTGTTGTAAATTTGGAATTTATAAATTGGACCTGCGTGTCCAGCCTTATCTCTCAATATTTCTTTGTATTCTCTTCTCACCTAATTCCCCTCAATGTAATGAGGTTTTTATTATTGTATTATGTAATTGGGTAGAGGTAGAATAGTGCTAGCCAGTGAGAGGTAATAGAGTGATTTGTTCTAGGAAAAAGTTGTTAAATATCCATCTGCATATCGTTATTAATTTATTTTCCGCGCCTTATTATGTGTTTAGAATGCATGTTTAAGGGTGTATGATGATGAGACCTAACAAAGATAATAAATTGGTTGCCAATTTACGTGAAAATCCCTCAAAACATATTAAGCGATATTTCCTTCCATTGAGTGATTCTTACTCAAGATCCAAGATTGGCATTGGCTTGTTGGCCAAAGTCAAGGCCTTTGTCATATCGCAGATGTGTTTGAATTATGAAACTTTTGTTCCATATCGGTGTCTTGTCCAAGTTGTGAATTGTTGGCCAAAGTCAAGATCATTTCTTGTCCATCGACATTGATTACGAATTTTTTTTACGTCAATGGGTCCCACTTAACTAGAATCATTAAGCTTGTTGTGCCAAAGCCAAGGCTTAGTTGATTCAGAGGAAATAGGTTAGGAAAAATATATTTGATATATTGGCATATATATTGTATATATGTTTCGGACTTGGAGTCCACCTACCGGATCTAGGAATTGGATAAGATCCAATTGATCTTCGAGATCTACCTAGTTAAATATCATACAACTTGTTGGCCAAAGTCAAGGTTGTGTTGGACAATTATGACACATAGCGTCACTATTTGTACAGATCATGGTGTTGTTGTACAAATTAACTATGTGACAAAGGAGATTGCACTCTTATCATTTGCGATTAGATCACCTAGATATATAAATGATAGGAGGTCCCTGTGATTTGTTCCTGGATTGAGAATGATATGAGACAGTATCAGTCCACGAAGGATAAATCATTAAATATCCATAGTTAGAGTATTATCGAGATTGGACATCGATGAATACGTAAAAGACTAGTATTACACTTGTGAGCGTTGTGAGGGCACAACGGCAAAGTTCTCATATATTTGGGTATATGATACTCATGCAAGTGTAATAGGAGGTTGTGTTTTACAGATGTTACGGGAAACAGCTTCGCTCTGGATAGACCTCCTCGGAATTCCATTGGTAGTATGACTATGTGTCTATGGAAGTCCGAAATCAGGGTAGGTGTATTTGGTCTTAACTTGAGACTTGCACCGCTAATACTTACGAAAATCAATATACTTTGGTTGTGGTCGTCCAGGGCCTTAACGGGTTCTGTGTACGCCTATGCTGGGTATATTGAGAATCGTAGTGTGTTGGGTGTGATGTAAAGACGGAAGTATCACTCCAGTCATATGGAGTTGATGATCGCGCAGGGATACAGAACTGGTACTCTAAAAAAGGTTGCAACCGTCGGGATAATATTACTTGGTCATGATTATCTGATATTAAAGAGACTAGTTGCTCGTAATTCGATATATGCTTCGTACGGGACAGACACTGTACCAGCCCCAGGCCTTGCATGTGATCATCCGACACTGGACAGAAATACGCAATGCTACGTATACTACGCCTGGTATAGATCCTTTATTCCTGTAACGATATTTCTGGAGAATTGGGTAGGCATGGCGCTTTGCTAGAAGCCAACCTTGTCTTGTAAATCGGTAAAACGTAGTACTAGGTACTTACGTGTTTGGATAGTCCGACGACCGAATTTACTACCAACATATCCGGGGATCTCATGGGTCGCTTCCCAAAGATTCACCGATAACGTATGACTCGCACTTTAATTAATCTGGGATTAATAAGAAGAGAGAAAGAAAATTAAATTGGGATTAATAGCGGAGATATTTTATCTGGGATAAAATATCATTAAAGAGAGAAAATGATTAATTTGGAATTAATCGGTTAAATTAATATATTCGATATATTAAATGAAATTGGATTTCGACGCGGAATTGAAATTAGATTTTAATTCGGGCGAACGAATTAATTTAGAATTAATTCGTTAGTGACGTGAATAGTGATTTCGCTAGGCATAATCCTTTAATTACGTCCAACGAAAAATTTGTTAATTTGGAATTAGCGAACCCGAGCCCGCGATTATTTACGAGCGCATTCGCATTTTGAATTCAAGTGCGGCACGTAAATTAAATCTAGCGTCAAATCGCTAGTCGCAACTAGCGTCACATCATTCGTCAATCAAGTGATGGATGTCTTTCACTTTGAGTGATTGACGCAAGTCACTATTCACTGATTGATGGTAAGTGATGTGTATGGTTGGCAAGCATTTATTGCTTTAATTGCTTGACTTTTTTGGAGGCAAAAATTTTGTTATTTGATTTTGGAATATCCATTTACCAATTTTAAAAACAAAACACATCTCTCTCTCTTTGTTTTCTCCTCTCTCTCACTCGGCCTTAGAGGTAAAATTTCTTCTGGTTTTGGCAGTGAACTGCCGTGAGTCATGAAAGAAAAGGGAAGCAAAGTTCCGAGAGACATGCGAAGGTGATAGGGAAGTCCACCAATGAGCCGGGAATCATTTCACGAAGCTTGGAGCTTGACAAAGTTGATCCACAATGGCCGAAAATGCAATGGGCTGTGACAGTGGACTGCCGAGCATGCAGTGAGCAAAAAGGAATTTTTTGTTTGTCAAAGCGTCGCTCAACCGATCGATGTGAGTATTCCGCAACTCCCTCGTTGTATTCACTTATGTTTCATGCTTGTTTATTGATCCTTGGGACCTTAGTAAACTCCAACAATGGTATCATGAGCAAGGAAAAGCATGAAAATGTTTAGGGCTTAAAATTTGGGTAAACTTGTGTTTGAGCATGATTAATGAAATTGGATGAATTAGTATGCTTAAATATGTTTGAATTGAGGATTGATTGGATCAATTTATTGAAATTGTGTTTGGAACAAATTTCCCCAATTTTCTTGGTTTTGGCCGAGAGTTAGAGAGCCCTAAATGACTTGGTGTTTTTGATTTTTGATTCATTGGATGAGTTAGAATCATTCGGGAATGTGATTTAATGTCGATTATGGATTTAATTGGATTGACACCTACTCGGACACAAATAATCCCTAAAAGCCGATAGTCATTGAGCATGAATGGGTTTGATTTTTGTTAAAATGTGTTTGACATGTTTTAATGTTAATGGCATGATTAATTATTGATAATTGATGTTTTAGAAATGTTAATTGGGTAATTAATTAGAATGCACTTTGTTTAATTAAATTAAGAATTTGGAATTTGGTAATTTAATTGAATTGGCTAATTTTGGAAATTGGGCTTGAAATGTTGTTATTGGGCTTATTGGGCTTAGTTGTACTAAGTTGGGTTTAGGCTAAATTGGTTGGATCCAATTGGGCCCAAAACCGCATCCATAAAGCCCAAATACGACTAATGGACCTTTAAAGTTTAATTGGGCCTAATGGGACTAAATTGATTTCTAGGCTTATGGGGTAATTCCCGGATTGGATTTTGGTTATTCGGTTTGACCCGAGTTGACCAAAAGTCCACGCCTTAAGAAATTAATTAAAATCCAATTGGACTTTTATTAAATTAACGTTGGACGTTAATCGGGCTTTGAGACCCGTTACGATTAAATTTGGAATTTAAGTCGTAAAGGTTCGTTATATAAAGTGTAATATTTAATTTGGAATAAAATAGTGAATTAGAATTAAATACAAATTGAATTGGATTTAATTGTGTAGTTTAATTTAATTCAAGAATTCGTACTTTGAGTACTTATTCGCAAAATGAGTTTGACTCGCGCAAAATCAAATCGTTGTTTGAACATTGAATGATCATTAATTATCAGATTAATTAATTTGATTAGATTGATTGATAACATGCTTGTGTGAATACATGGTTGCGATGCATGAATAATGTATATCGGATGGATATTAGAAGGGTGGGACAATTTTAGAAATTGTTGTAATAAATTTGATTTATTAAATTGGACCTGCGTGTCCAGCCTTATTACCTCCTTATTCTTTGTATTCTCTTCTCACCTATTCCCCTCAATGTAAATGAGGTTTCTTTAGAAGAGTAGGGTAACGGGTAGAAGAAATATTTGTGCTAGCGGGAGAGAGAAAAGGAGAGATTTGATCTAGGATTAATGTGTAAAGTATCCATCCGCATATCATTATTATTTTATTCATATGCGCTTTATTATGTGTTTAGAATGCATGTTTAAGGGTGTATGATGATAAATTGGTTGCCAATTTACACTCGAAAAACCCTCGCAAAATATTAAGCGTTTTTCCTTCCATTGAGTGATTCTCACTCAAGATCCGAGACTGGCATTGGCTTGTTGGCCAAAGTCAAGGCCTTTGTCGTCGTCGAGGATGTGTTTGAATCACAAGAGCTTTGTTCCATATCAGTGTCTTGTCCAAGTTGTGGTTTGTTGGCAAAAGTCAAGACCACTTCTTGTCCATCGACATTGATTACGAAGCTTTCCATGGTCAATGGGTCGCGCTTAACTGGGATCACTAAGTTTGTTGTGCCAAAGCCAAGGCTTAGTTGATTCAGAGGAAAAAGGTTAGGTAATACATTGGATGTATTGGCATATATAAGATATATGTTTCGGACTTGGATGTCCCCCTACCGGATCTAGGAATTGGATTGGATCCAATTGATCTTAGAGATCTACCTAGTTCATTTTCATACAATTTGTTGGCCAAAGTCAAGATTGTGTGATATTTAACGGGATCCTAGCCCACTAGGAAACACGGTTTCCCGAGTACTCGACAGAGGGTTAGAGGCTCACCGAAAAATAGTGGGAGGCAAGAATTGAATTTGCAATATTCGTTTAATTACTTGCCATACGCGCTCAATCACAAATATCATTCGTCAAATATATTAAATGTTAGTTGGACTAATATTTAAATGTTGTTTTTAATAAATAGTTGGACTATATTCAAACTATTCATTTATAGTTGATTTTATAATTGGATTATAGTAATCAATATAATTGATTTTAATCTATTAAATTTATAGTTGATTAAATAGTTGGACTATTGTAATCATTATAATAAATAGTACCTAAATCGTTGATTAAATAGTTGGACTATTAAAATCAAGATAAAATAGAAAGATTGACATTTAAAACATAATCATAGGGAAAATGTATTTAAATGGTTTAATTTTCAAAATTGGGAATAAATTTCCGGATGGTCCTAGAAATAATAAGTTACTTTATTTGATAAAATAACATATTATGCCTAAGCCCGGAGTTAAGCAAATAGTAGAGCATAATCTTTGGAAGATTATGTGATGATAACTTTAGTGCTTAATCCATTAAGCTTGTCGCAGTAGACTCCTTAATTTCTGAATCAGAACTAAGGATTAGATCCTTAAAGTATGATAATGAAATTGAAGAATCTTCATAAATCTATACTTAGATTTTAGAAGTATTAAATTGCACTTAATAACTCTTGGAGAGTTAATGACTATTCTAAAGGAGACAAAGTCAAAGTTTGCAATAAGGCAAGTAGCGCAAGGCGCACATTACTTCGATATTCTAGAAACCCGAGGCTTGGCCAAAGGCTACTGGAATGTGAAAAAGGGCAAAGGAAAAATCATTATAATCTTTTGGGAAGATAAATGACATATCCCAAAATGTCTGCTTAATTATGGCAAACGGGATCGCGGAAGCGTGACTGTCGTTTGGACAAAGCAGACATGAAGGAATTGAAGACGAGCAAGGCTCTGACTTCAAATATGTTTGTCAACATTATGTTCACTACTAGTATTAAAATTAGATTTTAAATACTTAGTGTGATACATAAATATTTACGGATGTTCAGAATCTGCTATGAGCAGGATACTGACTTCAGTTGAGATTTAATCTGCGAATTGGAAACAGGATAAAAGTCGCTGTTTTAACTGTAGATACCTAAGTTTAGGAACTACCTTCGGCTGTGTACTTAAATTAGGAAACTGTTATAATGTAACTAGTTTGACTAGATACATTATCTTTATATCAGTGTTTAACCCGCTACGGGTGAACCTTTATATTCTAGAACACTAAAGTGTTTTATTATATAAAGATGATATTGAGATAAACACATTAGATGTGAATAACAGCATTTATATTTTGAATATAAATAAAATCTCAAACGTATATAATGACAAACAAATAGCTCAAACTGATTTGTGGCATTGTTGTCTGGGACACAATAAAACATGAATCGTATATCCACACTTTTGAAGAGTGGATACTAGGACTGATTTGATCCTATTCAAATAAAGTCTCCGAATCTAGTTTATTAGGCAAAGTGCTTAAAACACTATTTACTTGGTAAAAGTGCAAATGCCACCGATCTGTTAGCCCTAGTTTATAGTGAAGCAAGTGGGCCCATGTCTAGCTAGGCTAGAGGTGGATATGAATATTTCGTGACCTTTACGGATGTGGAATCACGTTATGGTTATGTGTTTCTTTTGAAGAACACAAATCAGAAACTTTTAAAGTGTCGACACGAAATAGACAAGCAGATCGGTTATAGTATTATACCGTCACGGTAAGACCGTAATGGAAAATACTTAAGCAATAAGTTTCTAAAATACTTGAAAGGGTATAGTATTCTTTCTAAGAGGACTCCTACCGGAACACGTCATTTTGACGGTGTGTCCGAACTGAGTAACCAAATTTTGTTAGACATGAAAAGGTTAATCATAAGTCGCTCTGAGCTACCATTTCCTTCAACGGATAAGTATAAACAATGCAGAACTTATTTAGAATAAGGTTCCATAATAATCTGTTTGACAGATATCATATTAGATATGAACGGGAAAGAAACCGGGTTTCACATTCCTGAATATTTGGGTATGCTGGGCATATGTTTAGATGATACCAAACTAAAACCGAAATTGGATAAGTGCCAATTGTAGGTTATCCTAGGGATACATAAGTATAGTACTTATACAACTCGCAAGAGAACAATTAGATTGTTGCTCGCCATGTGGTTTTCCTAAGAGGAATACCGATATGCAGTGGTAAATCGGAGGATAGTAAAACTCGATGAAAATCGGAGTAATACTATTCAAGGCACCGATTCCTAATGGAACATATATAATTCATCAAGGATGAAACTATACCATAATCTTCGAATACACAAGAACCACGTAAGTCGGAGAGAGTCAGAAAAAAACCTGGGGTATGGGTTTCTGATCTCACCTAATAAAGATGTATATCTTATTGAGGTATACCGACTGACTACGTATGAGGAAGTGATACAAGGTATCGACTCCCTATTATGGCAAAGTGTCATGAGTCCAAAATGGATTCCATGTATATCAACCAAGTTTGGATACTAGTTTATGTACCACAAGGCATTGTGCATGTTGGTACTATATAAGTCTTCAAGGAAGACATACATGGATGGCAACATACCAACGTACTAAGCTGAGCTTGTAGCGGAAAGATATCGTTATCAACATTGTATTGATTACAATTCAACCTTTTACCTGTTGCCACGATAAATCCATTTGGATAATGCTTGCTAATGCTGCATGTTTCATTTATGAAATATGAAAGCTTAACGGGAAAATCGCTTTCCTGAAAAGGAAACCTTTTGGAGGATGTTTACAACATCCTGTCGGTTTTGTCGTAGCATAACAAGCAAACAAGGTTTGAGAGGTTTTTCGATCCATGTTTGGATTGTAGCAAGCATAGGTTCTTGGAATTATCGTTTTGATGTAATCATAAAGGAGTATGATTTAATTCAAAACGAAATGATTCTTGTGTATATAAGAGGGTTAGTGGGAGCGCACTGACAATAAATGTCCTATAAAATAATGATAATATGTCATTTCTTGTAAATGATAATCCCATAAATAAAATCAGTGAAAGCTTAGCTTTCGATAAAACTCTCTGAGAACTCGTACATTGAAAAATGTACGCGACCTGGTGTCTCATACGCTTTGAGCATATGGATTCACAATCGGGCCAACCCAAGTGATAGTCACTGGATTGATGTTAAGAACATCCGTTAGTATCTTAAAGATCTAAGGATGTTGCCTTAAACTATGGAGATGGAGAACTTGAAGTGACTGGGATCACAGTAGTAAGTTTCCTAACCGATAAAAATGACTATAAGTCACAAACGGTACTATACAGTTTGAATAACGAAACAGTGAGCTGGAAATCTTCTAAACAAGATACTGTTACCGAATAAACAACAAATGCGGGTTATTGCTGCAGCTGAGGCAGCAATAGTAGCCTTCTGGGTCAATACAAAATCTAATTAGATTAGATATAGTTCTGTTAGCAGCTGAGCTAGGCGTCAGCATAGGCTAAAGAATTAATGGTCTCATCAACGATCCAGATACATACTTCGACTGTTCATCTGATTCGTTCGGATCATACATCGTGGCGATAAGATGATCGTATAAATCGTATCATACGATAATCATGCAAATCCATTGATGAAAACCTTTTCTCAGCAATTTGAGCCAACCGTACAAAGTTCGGGTGTCAGACACTCGAGTGACTGGCTATAGGCCAAGTGGGAGATTGTTGGACAATTATGAACCCATAGCGTCACTATTTGTACAAATCATGGTGTTGTTGTACAAATTAACTATGTGACCAAGAGATTGCACTCTTATCATTTGTGATTAGATCACCTAGATATTAAATGATAGGAGGTCCCTGTGATTTATTCTGGGATTGAGAATGATATGAGACAATATCAGTCCACAAAGGATAAATCATAAAATATCCATAGTCAGAGTATTATCGATATTGGACATCGATGAATACGTAAAAGACTAGTATTACACTTGTGCGCGTTGTGAGGGCACAACGACATAGTTCTCATATATTTGGGTATAGGATACTCATGCAAGTGTAATAGGAGGTTGTGTTTTACCGATGGTACGAGAAATAGCTTCGCTCTGGATAGACCCCCTCAGAATTCCATTGGTAGTATGACTATGTGTCTATGGAAGTCCGAAATCTGGGTAGGTGTATTTGGTCTTAACCTGAGACTTGCACCGCTAATACTTGCGACAATCAATATACTTTGGTTGCGGCCGTCCAGGGCTTTAACAGGTTCTGTGTATGCCTATGCTGGGTCTATTGAGAATCGTAGTGTGTTGGGTGTGATGTCAAGACGGAAGTGTCACTCCAGTCATATGGAGTTGATGATCGCGCAGGGATACAGAACTGGTTCTCTAAAAAAGGTTTCAACCGTCGGGATAATATGACTTGGTCATGATTATCCGATATTAAAGAGACTAGTTGCTCGTAATCCAATATATGCTTCGTACGGGGCAGACACTATACCAGTCCCAGGCCTTGCATGTGATCATCCGACACTGGACAGAAATACGCAATACTGCGTATACTATGCCTGATATAGATCCTTTATTCTTGTAAGGATATTTCTGGAGAATTGGGTAGGCATGGCGCTTTGCTAGAAGCCAACCTTGTCTTGTAAATCGGTAAACGTAGTACTAGGTACTTACGTGTTCGGATAGTCCGATGACCGAATTTGCTGCCAACATATCCGGGGATCTCATGGGTCGCTTCCCAAAGATTCACCGATGATGTATGACTCGCACTTTAATCAATCTGGGATTAATAAGAAGAGAGAAAGAAAATTAAATTGGGATTAATAGCGGAGATATTTTATCTGGGATAAAATATCATTAAAGAGAGAAAAAGATTAATTTGGAATTAATCGGTTAAATTAATATATTCGATATATTAAATGAAATTGGATTTCGACGCGAAATTGAAATTAGATTTTAATTCGGACGATCAAATTAATTTAGAATTAATTCGTTAGCGACGTGAATAGTGATTTCGCTAGGCATAATCCTTTAATTACGTCGCAACAGAAAATTCATTAATTTGGAATTAGCGAACCCGAGCCCGGGATTATTTGCGAGTGCATTCGCATTTTGAATTCAAGTGTGGCACGAAAATTAAATCAAGCGTCAAATCGCTAGTCGCAACTAGCGTCACCTCATTCGTCAATCAAGTGATGGATGTCTTTCACTTTGAGTGATTGACGCTAGTCACTATTCACTGATTGATGGTAAGTGATGTGTGTGGTTGGCATGCATTTATTGCTTTAATTGCTTGACTTTTTTGGAGGCAAAAATTTGGTATTTGATTTTGGAATATCCATTTACCAATTTTAAAAACAAAACACATCTCTCTCTCTTTGATTTCTCCTCTCTCTCACTCGGCCTTAGTGTTGGACAAAATGACCC
>SKCR01013158.1:0-21237 GCA_019454045.1 Zanthoxylum bungeanum
CATCTATCGAGGATCGAAAATGGAGAAACAGCTGGCAAAGAATTATCAATCAAAGAAACTTTTCCAGATGAACAGCTGTTTGCCATGAACAACAGGAAAGTCCCTTGGTATGCTGACTATGTCAACTACATTGTGTCAGGAAAATGGCTGTTGGAATGGACAACTCAGCAACGAAAGAAGTTCTTCAAAGAAGTCAAGCACTATATCTGGGATAAACCGTACCTGTTTAAACGATGTGCTGATCAATTATTGAGACGGTGTGTTCCACATGAGGAGGTCAACAGTGTTATGCAACACTGTCATTCATCACCATACGGCGGACACTTCAGCGGAAACAAAACTGCAGCAAAAGTTCTTCAATCAGGTTTGTTCTGGCCCACACTTTTTAAAGATGCTTATCTTTTTGCTTTTCAATGTGACAGGTGCCAGAGAACGGGGAATATTTCGAGGCGAAACGAAGGACCGTTGCAAAACATTCTGGAAGTGGAGATATTCGATGTATGGGGTATTGATTTCATGAGACCCTTTGTTCCATCATTTGGAAACCTGTACATCATGGTTGTCGTAGACTACGTCTCCAAATGGGTTGAAGCAATTGCACTACCTTCCAATGATTCAAAAGTGGTGATCAAATTCCTGAAAAGAACATTTTCACTCGGTTCGGGACACCTCGAGCAATCATCAGCGATGGTGGCTCTCATTTCTGCAACAAATACTTCGATGCACTCCTATCCAAATACGGAGTTGCTCACAAGGTTGCCACTGCTTACCATCCACAGTCAAATGGACAGGTTGAGGTTTCAAACAGGGAATTCAAGAGAATCCTAGAAAGAACCGTTGGATCAACAAGGAGGGACTGGTCAACAAAACTAGATGATGTATTATGGGCCTACCGAATAGCTTACAAGACACCCATTGGTATGTCCCCATATCAATTGGTGTTCGGGAAAGCATGTCATCTGCCAGTTGAGCTTGAACACAAGGCATACTGGGCACTGAAGAAGTTGAATCTTGATTCACAAGCTGCAGGAGAGAAAAGACTTCACCAACTCAATAAATTGGAGGAATTTCGCCTACAGGCTTATGAGAATGCCAAATTGTACAAGGAAAAGACAAAAAAATGGCATGACCGAAAAATAGTGCACAGACAGTTGGAACCAAGGCAGCATGTGTTGTTGTACAACTCAAGGTTGAAACTTTTCCCTGGAAAGTTGAAATCTAGGTGGTCTGGACCATTTGTGATCACTTAGGTTGTACTGTATGGAGCTGTTGAGTTACTGGATCCCAATACCAACAACACATTCAAGGTTAACAGTCAGCGTGTCAAGCACTACTGGGGAGAATCATTTGAGCGACAAAAAGAAAGTGTCACACTTTCAGATCCAGCATAAACGATCGAGCAGTCACGTCTAGCTGACGACTTTAAACTTAGCGCTAGCAGGGAGGCAACCCATGCAATTTGTGTATATATTGTGATTTGGTGTGTTTTATTTTTGTGTGTTTAATTTTTGCAGGTTTAGTCATTTCAAAATGGAAGAAGCTCTCGCAAATCTTCACAAGCAATTTCCTTCTCTCCCTCAAAAATCTCTAATGAAAATTTACAAAGCTCGCTTGGAACGAATGAGACTACTGACGATCCATGGTGTGCCCAATGACATTCGTTGGGTAATTGAAGCACGAGTCCGATTGGCAGGTGAGTCTTCTACTCTTTTATTTCACATCTGCCTGGGTTTGGAAGAAGCACCTATGCAAAGAAACGTAGAGCTAAGCAAATGGATGTTTGTTACAAATGTGCACGATGGAATTGCAATACTCGTTGTCGTTCTTTAGGAATGGTGTCTGATAATCGCGAAGACAAAATTAAATTCATTAGGGATGGCTTGAGTAAGGAGTCTGTAGATGAAATATCTTCAACTCTTGAGACGCATCCCAGTGGATATGTTCATATAGCCATTCGCAAATTACATACACAATTCCAAAAGGAAAGACAACAGTTAAGTCTCTGGAATCTGACTCAAAAAGACCATGTTTGCCAATTTATAAGAAAATTGGATGGGAAGCTTGTCCCTGACGCATAGACGTCAATCAAGCCGTTACTTTTCTTGTAAATATTATATCTCTTTGTCTTTTCTTAATAATTGTGATTTGTTTTGTTGTTTTCTTTTATTTTCTCCGACAGGATCCACCCTTTTTGACTATCACGATATTATTTCGCTACTAATCGTCCTCTGGAAGATACTTGTGCTATTTTTACTCACCATTTTCAGGTACTATAAATTCAGCCCGTCATTGCACTTTTGAAGGCATCCAGAGTTGAGAAAGAAATACATAAAAAATGGAAGCCACTTCAAGAAGACGAGTTGAAAACATCTGTGTGTTTTGCGGTAGTAGTGTTGGTACTAAACCACAATACGTAGAAGCAGCACATGAATTGGGTCGAGTCTTAGCTGCAAGGAATATGCACTTAATATATGGCGGAGGCAATCTTGGACCAATGGGGATTGTTTCAAAGGCTGTATAGGAATGAGGCAGTAACGTTTTGGGAATCATCCCAAAACCCTTGGCAGAGGCAAATCTTATTGGATCATCAAACGGAGAGGAACTGATCGTGCCAGGTATGTCCGAACGACTGGTAGAAATGATTAACCGTGCTGATGCTTTTATCGCTTTGCCAGGTGGCTTGGGTACATTGGAGGAAATTTTTATAGTTCTATCTTTGGCGAACCTGAACATACACCAGAAACCGCTTGGACTGTTTAATGTTGATGGATTTTATGATTTTCTTTGTGTGTTTCTTGACGATGCTCGGAGAAATGGGTTCGTGTCAAAACCTTTGAAAGAACTCCTCTTTACTGCCAGAACTGCTCCGGATCTAATAGATCAACTCATAGCCTATGAACCACAAGTTGACCCTATCCTTTCAAAGATAAATTGGTCTGAGGATGATCGTGGTAAGAGGCGTCGAATTAATCTGGATCTTAACCTTTAATTTCCTGTAGATTTTCAGCTAACCAGGTACGACCTTCTTAACTCTCCTTTTACTGTTTAAGACATTGGGGACAATGTCTCAATTAGGTTTGGGGGAGGGAATTAGTTGATCAGTACCTTGTTTTTAGTTGTGTGTTATTTTTATTTTTAGTCCAGATTTTTCGAAAAATAAAAAAAAATTGAAAAATTTTCAAAAAAATTACAAAAATATTTGTGTTTTTAATTTGACTAAAAAGGTGAAATTGGTAAGAGGTAGCTGAGTAAGGAGTTTCCACTCCTGAGACGTATCTCAAACCTATTTCGAAACAAGTTAATTTTTGTTTATTTCATTTTGAATTATTTAATTTGTGAATTCTCCTTAAAACGGACTAAAATGGATCGTCATATGCTCAGTTAGCAGATATTATCAACATATATAGTAACATACGGACATGAGCTAAAATTGAAAAGTTTGTAATATTCAGTGTTCTAGTTTAATTGGAGGAAACATCTCAAAAAGCAATGGAGTAAAAAAAAAAAAAAACGTCTGAGATCCGAGTTATTAAGTCTGTAAGGGTGTCTTAACACCTAGTTCCCTAAAACCAACTGGTTTGGGAGTCACTGGCCCAAAGCTCGTTACATGGATCGAAGATGCTGCAAAAATATATATATCTGAAGTCTGAGTAATTAAGTCCGTAGGGGTGTCTTAACACCTGGTGCCCTAAAGCCAACTGGTTTGGGAGCCACCGACCCAACACTCGTTACATAGATGGAAGATATTGTATATAAATAAAAAATAGAGAAAAATCAAAGAAAAAATCAGAAAAATGAGAAAAATTATTCCATTGCTACAAAAAGGTGTGAAATCTGATAGAACTTTAGGACAAAAATATTACTCTCTTATCAACTGCACTTATGACTGTTGTGGGCAAAAATGAGTTGATTAATATTTTGTTGGTTGTGTATATGGAGAATGGTAAATATAATCGGAGAATTTACTTATTCAGTAATTTAAAATAAAACAAAACAACTAGTAACTTGGAGTAGAAGTTTCACCTGATTAGTCACTAACATCTTTATTCTCTTTTCGCTTGTCATTTTGCTTTTGTGTGCATTAGTTTTATTCCTTTTTACTTTTGTAAAATTTTTGTGGGTATCATTGTTGTAAACCCCCACGAGACTACAACTCGTCCACTAGGGACACCTAGGGGTTTAAAGGCTTGTTGCATACGCTAAATGCAATCGTGATCCCTACGAAAGTGGCTTAGTTAATTTTATTTTCATGTTATTTTATTTTATGTTTTGCTCGAGGACTAGCAAAATGTTAGGTTTGGGGGTGTGATGAGTGGTATTTACTTTTGTGTGCATTAGTTTTATTCCCTTTTTACTTTTGTAAAATTTTTGTGGGTATCATTGTTGTAAACCCTCACGAGACTACAACTCGTCCACTAGGGACACCTAGGGGTTTAAAGGCTTGTTGCATACGCTAAATGCAATCGTGATCCCTACGAAAGTGGCTTAGTTAATTTTATTTTCATGTATTTATTTTATGTTTTGCTCGAGGACTAGCAAAATGTTAGGTTTGGGGGTGTGATGAGTGGTATTTATATCACTTATTCCCACTCATTTGACCTAATATTTCATATAGTTTCTCGAATTTTGTGAACGTTTTGATATATTTTGTGTTATTTTGGAGATAAATAAAGTTTGGAAAGCATTGGAAGCAATTTGGGGCAAAAACGGACAAAAATGCGTCAACAGAGATATTTTGGTCTTAAGGGCGTCGCGACGCCAAGCCTTTCGCGTCGCGACGTCTAAAATGCGCCGAACAGTGCTAACGTGCGCCGGGTCCACAAATCAGAATCTGAGAAAAGTTTGACTTTGCTAAAATACGTCGTGCCACGTGTCACCATCACAGCCGATCTGCTAACATGCGCCGTGCCACGTGTCAGCATCCTACGGTGCCGACAGTCATCATCGCCACGTGTGCCACGTGTCATCCTACGTGTCTCCATGTCATCAGCCACGTCAGCAAGTCAACAAGTCAAAATTACCACGTGTCGTGCTACATCATCATCAGCCAATCAGGAAGTGACACGTGTCGCAATTCTACGGTGCCGACAGTCTCTTTCCCACGTGTCGCCACGTCGTCGCCACGTCACCGCCACGTCATCTTCGCTTCAGCATCAATAATTGAGTATCTAATCCTTATCTGACATGTGGCGGATAAGAATCTCAGCGACCAATCAGAAGCCGCCACGTGTCATAATAATTGAAGCCCAACCACCGTGCCACGTGTCACCTTATCAGCTTATCCAGAATCTTCAAACCAGCGAACCAGAGCTTGCCACGTCGATAGAAGCTGGCGTAGCGATGCTGAGGGACCTGGCGTCGCAACGCTGGAAGCTTATCCGCGCCTATAAATTGAGCTCGAGATTTCAGAAGTCAGTGCACCATTCTCTCATATTTCTTTGATGTAAATAGGGAGTTCTTCTCTCTCTAAGTTTCGTTTTAATTTTTAATTTTTAGTTTTGTAATAATTTTAATTACTTTTTGTAATAATAGTAATTTACTTTCTTTACTTTTTACAGTTTTTACTATTCACCATGAGGAGGTAACTTCCCCAGCTAGGGTGAAAGGTAATTCTTTTACTATTGCTATTTAGATTAATCTCCCTTAAAAATAATATATTCACTATTTAAAATATTGACTTAAAAGGATACCGCTATATTGGTCGGTTGGTAATTTAATATTAATCTAGTTTAAACCTGACTAATCAAGGATACCGCCAGATTGGTCGGTTGGTAATTTAATTTTGGTTCCGCCTTTATGGCTGGTTTATGGACAAATATTACCGCCTTAATGGCTGGTTGGACTTAATTTGACTTAATCAGGATACCGCCAGATTGGTCGGTTGGTAATATTATCACGAGTTTATATATTATTTTATGGGAGATATCTAAATTAGTAGTACTAAAAGTAATTCCTTTTACCTTAGCATTTTATTTTATTGTAATTTACTTTTCAGTATTTACTTTACCGCATTTTTACTTTATGTCTTTTATTTTCAAGTTCTTACTAGCCCTAGTTATATGTTGTAACTAAATTAGTTATCTGGGGTTGTGATGAAATCCAATATCACCATTTTATAAGGGTTAGATTATAGCTTGGGTAATATAAAGATTTATTTATTGAGTCTTAAACTTAATGCTTTTTCATTAACTGGCCATTAATAAAATTGATCTGGTAAATCTAAAATGAACTAGACATAGGGATTTTAGGTTTCAGCCTTAGACTCAATAGCCCACGATCTTCCTTGAGGATAGATAACCCTTTAATAGATTTCCTTACAGGATAGGAATATACCTGTCGGGCGGGGGTAGCCATAATTGGAACTTAAACTTAATGAATCCAGATAATTTGGTTGACATAGACATATGGTTCAATTGGGTTAAACTGGGTATTTATGTCTGACCATCGACAGAGGCTTACACATAATTTAGTGTTCCAGGTTAATAAATCAATATGTTACCCAACTTTAAGATAACCACTTCATCTTTTAAATGATATTGGAAGAAATCACAACCCTAGATAGTTTTTAATATTGAATTTTCTTAAAACCTATTTTCGACAATTTTATTTACTTGTTTTTAAATTTAGAATCGTCGCCATTTCAAATCAATCAATCAACTTGTTAGATATTAGTAATCATTTGACCTCATAAAATTAATAGATTAGATATTAAGTCCTCGTGGGATCGATATTTTTATACTACTTGAACGATACGTGCGCTTGCGTTATACGTGTGTGTTTACGCCGGTCAATACCCAAATATATGAGAACTATGTCGTTATGCTCCCACAACGCGCACAAGTGCAATACTAGTCTATTCCGCATTATCGATGTCCAATCTCGATAATACTACGACTAGGGATATTTAATGATTAAACCTTCATGGATTGATATTGTTTCATATCTTATCAATCCGGAACTAATCATATGGACCTTCTATCATTTATACATCTTGGTAATCTAATTACAAATGATAAAAGAGTAATTTCCTTTGTCACATAGTTAATTTGTATAACAACACCATGATCTGTACAAATAGTGATGTTATGGGTCATAACTGTCCAACATTCTCAACTCTCTTGAGGTCTCCATTTACGTTGTTGTCTCCAAGCTACATTACCTATATCACTAAGCGTACTGAACTCCCTTGTCCTTTTCCGTACTCTTCTTAATTACTTCCAAATCCTATCTCTTGGATCTAAGCCATGCTATCGAGGCTAGTGGTGGTTCATTCTTATTGGCTACTTTCTATATCTCTGTTGTATGCTTTTGCTATAGGCTACAACTATGTCATTTAATCTTACTGCTCGTACTGGTACTCTTGTTAACTCCCGAGTATCTTCAATCTCACATGTTTATATTTTTAACTTACACGGATTCCGCCTGAAATTTGTCTAATATATGAGTTCTCACTAATATTGTGAACTTTCTCATTTTGGCTTGTGTCAGGTTCCTTCTTTTCCAACCTTAGAAGTCTCATTAGTTCTTCTCTGGGTGTTCTATCTTTCTGTGTTCTCTGTTTCTTGCTTAGGATAAATTTTCTTTGAGCTTCCTTACGATTATCTTTATCTATGCTGGTAAAGGACGAAACAAGCATTTACACCTCAACAAGTATCTATGTCCTTGTTCTGGTGTTCTATATCCTGGTAGAGTCTATTACTCATGTAAAATGGGTATGAGATAGACTTTGTCAGGATAATTTCCCTAACCGGTATCGCTGAGGAGTTCGAATATGGGTAGGTTAAGGCCTTTTCTGTATAATATTTCTTGTCTAGAGCAATTAATCCTTTTGTTTGCTTATGGGCCTGAGTTTGAGTATTTAAAATCTTCATATCCTTTGTGACATCTCATGTCTTTCAGAAACTCCCATGACTATCCAAATTTCTTGCTTCTCTTATGTTTCTAACTATTCTTCATTAATCAAAGGATCTTGCTATCTCTTACGAGATACACAAGGGCTATTGAATCTATCTGAAGGAATTTTCTGAGAATAAAAGGAATCTTGCTTGAAAGGAAGGAACTTTACCTAAGTCAACTCGACATTTTACTCTTGTTGAGACTTATTTTATTCTCTTTATTACTATATGTTCTGATATTATCTTATCTATCTTATTTTATATCTCTACCCCTACTGCCTCTGGTTTCTTAAGCATCTGTATTTTATCTTTTACTTTACTTTTTGGCTTCATCTTTCTCTTTCTACTTTCCTGGGTGGGTATCCTTAGAAATTTAATATCTATTCTCATAGCTTATCTTGAGCTTCCGATGATCTACCAAGATTGTTGGGGTTTTTGGCGCGGCGTAGCGGAAGCTTGCGGTTCGGGCGAAATCGTAACTTTAAAAACTTTTAAAATTACCAAATAAATTATTTAATATCCAATATGAATAATTCATTCATATTTCACCCAAACATATTTATTCGATATCAAATAACGACATAAATAGGTTAGAAATATCGCGAAACTTTTACGAAAATATTTTTCCGCAAAATGACATAAAATGCGTTTTTTGTCCGAACCGACCTTCCAACACACATAAGGGCTGCCCATGTCAACTCCAATAGTGCTTGGGCAGTTCATGGGCTGCCCGAACAGTGATCAATTCACTGTTTGGACAGCGGACATCCGGTAAGCCCAAAACTCACCTCGTAATGCCGTTTTTCACCATTTTCGCATATTTCAACTACGAAATAATTTCTGGAAATTGTTCCAATGCCCAAAACACATCCAATATATTTATACAACATACTTTTTATCACCAAAATCATAGAATCTCTAGATCTGATTGGTAACCAAAAATATCATTTTTCATGATTTAAATCCAATTTTCTCAACATTAATCATATTAATA
Source organism: Zanthoxylum bungeanum (assembly GCA_019454045.1). Taxonomy (NCBI): domain Eukaryota; kingdom Viridiplantae; phylum Streptophyta; class Magnoliopsida; order Sapindales; family Rutaceae; genus Zanthoxylum; species Zanthoxylum bungeanum. The sequence goes on from SKCR01013158.1 coordinate 8,890, forward strand.
CTTACACCAACCAAAGTCACCACAAATGAAGAACTGAATAACAATTCTAGGAGTTACAAGAGTGGTCATAATACTCTAGAATGGCAACAAGTCATCAAATGACAAAATTGAACTAATGGTGTTTTTACTTAAGCGCAATGGGAATAGAGGAATGAGAATCATTTCCAATAAAGTTGTTTACTATTTTAATAAAATAATAATTAATAAAAAATATATTAATATTTAGTAATTTAATATATTAATAATTAATTAATTAAGTAATACTTAATTAATACTTAATTTATAAATAATAATAAAATAAATAATAAAATAATATTTAACATTTTAATAAAATAATAATTTAATAAGAGAATAATTTAATATTTAATAATTTAATACATTAATAATTAATTAATACTTAAATAATAAAATAATAAATAAAAACTATTAATCAATAATAATAATAAAATAATATTTAATATTTTAATAAAAGAATAATTTAACATTTAGTAATTTAATACATCAAAATTTAATAATAATTAATATATAATAAATTAATATATAATTATAACTAAGGGTATTTTTGTAATTTTTTAACAATTCATTATGATTACTGGACAAAGTAAACACATCAATGGTAATACTGCTTCATTCTGATTCTGATTCCTACAATTAAATAAACAACTTATTCTGATTCTGATTTACTATTCCCATTCCAACTCATTTCGATTCAATTTCATTCCGATTACGAGTACGTAAACTAACCATAATATTACACTAATATCATTCAATTTAACTTCACATTGTTGTAGGGGTGGGCATTATCGGATTCGGATCGGATCGGACCGAATCCGAATCCGATCCGATCCGAAATTCCCACGATTGTTTGATTCGATCGGATCGAATCATGTTATCGAACTCGATCCGATCCGATCCGATAATTATCGGATCGGATCAGATCGGATTGGTTCGATCCGAATTTGAATCGGATCGAATCGGACCAATTCGATCCGAAATCATCCTATTTCGGATCGGATTGGTCCGATCCAATCCGAATTCGGTGGGTTTGAGTCAAAAAAATCGAGCGGATCGGATCGGATCAGATAAAATCCGATCCGATCGTATTTTTTTTTTAATATATAACGACATCGTTTTGCATATTAAAAAAAAAAATTCGATTGGATCAGATAAAATCCGATCCGATCCGAAATTCGTCGAACCGGACCAACAGGATTCGATCGGATTTGCAAATCGGATCGGATCGGATCCGATCCGATGCCCACCCCTACATTGTTGGACAAGTATGACCCATATCATCACTATTTGTACAGAACATGGTGTTGTTGTACAAATTAACTATGTGACAAAGGAAATTGATGTTTTATCATTTGTAATTGGATTACCGGGATATATAAATGATAAAAGTCCATATGATTAGTTCCGGATTAATAAGATATGAGACAGTATTAATCCACTAAGGTTTAATCATTAAAATATCCTTAGTCGTAGTATTATCGAGATTGGACATCGATAATGCGGAATAAACTAGTATTGCACTTGTGCGCGTTGTGGGAGCATAACGACATAGTTCTCATATATTTAAGTATTGGATACTTATGCAAGTGTGATAGGAGGTTGTGTTTACCGATGGTACGGAAACAGCTTCGCTCTGGATAGACCCCCCGGAATCCCATTGGTAATATGACTATGTGTCTATGGGAGTCCGAATCAGGGTATGTGTATTTGGTCTTAACCTGAGACTTACATCGCTAATACTTGCGACAATCAATATACTTTAGTCTTGGCCGTCCGGGGCTTTAACAGGTTCCGTGTACGCCTCTTCTGGGTATATTGAGAATCGTAGTGTATTGGGTGTGATGTCAAGATGGAAGTATCACTTTAGTCATATGGAGATGATGATTATGCAGGATACGGAACCAGTACTCTTTAGTACTGCAGTCATCGGGATAATATGACTAGGTCATGTTTATCCGATTATAGAGACTAGTTACCAGAGATCCGATATATGCTTCGTACGGGGCTTACACAAATCCAGCCCCAGGCCTTGCATGTGACATCCGATATTGGATCGCAATACGCAATACTATGTATACTACGCCTGACAAAGATTAAATATTCCTTTAAGAATATTTCTGGAGAATTGGGTAGGCACGGTGCTTTGCTAGAAGCCAACCATGTCTTATAAATCAGTAAAAATGTAGTACTAGGTACGTACGTGTTCGGATAGTCCGACGATCGGATTTACTGCCAACATATCCAGGGATCTTATGGGTCGCTTCCTGAAGATTCACCGATGACGTATGACTCGAACATAATTAATCTGGGATTAATTATAAGAGAGAGAAAATTAATCTAGGATTAATTACGGAGAATTTTATCTGGGATAAAATACTATTTGAAGAGAGAGAACGATTAATTTGGAATTAATCGATAAATTAATATATTCGATATATTAAACGAAATTATATTTCGACGCGGAATTAAAATTAGATTTTAATTCGGGCAAACGAGTTAATTTGGAATTAATTCGCTAGCAACATGAATAGTATTTTTGCTAGGCATAATTATTTAATTAAACTTGATTTAATTACGTCGCAACGGAAAATTCGTTAATTCGAAATTAGCGAACCCGAGCTCGGGATGTGTTGCGGGTCCACTCAGATTTTGAATCAAGTGGGGCCCACAAGTCACATCACTAGTCAACTTTGTCACTTTAAGTTGATGGAAGTTGTTGGTAGGTGATTGTGTGTAAAACACACAAGTGTGATGGATTGAATGACATTTACCATTTTATTATTTTTTGGTATATGACTTTCAATTTGGTAATTATATTACACAACACACTTCATCTCATCTTCTCTCCCTCACTCACGGCATTGTGCCATTTTTTCTCTTCCATTTGGCTTGGCCGAACCTTGCTAAGAAGATGAAGAAAAATTGTTGCAATTTTTCAAGTGCTAGCACACACAAGGAGTCATAAAAATGTGATAGGGAAACCAATCATTGAGCTTGGAATCAACACTCAAAGCTTGGAGCTTGAAGATCAACACAAGGAGGGCTTGGCCGAAACTCAAGGAGCATAAATTTTTGTTTTCTACACATCCACTTAGCCGATCAAAGTGAGTATTTTCGCCATCTTACTTTGCGTATTCACACATTTCATATGCTTAATTGATCTTGGTTTGACCTAGAAAACTCAACACACACATGCATTTAGCCTCCTAATCCATCCTCCAAATCAAAAAACCCCCAAAATATAAGAAAGAAATAAAGAAACCTTAGAGCTATTCTAGATGCTCAAGAACAATAAACAAAATTTCTAAGCTTAAGAATATTAAAGATTACCTTAAAATCTCCAAATTTCCTTAAGTTTTCTTCTTGATTTGTTCACTTTCTCTCAATTTTTCTCTCAAGAATCATTTCGGAAGCTCTCTAAAATGGTGAAGGCTTGGCCATGACAAATTAATTAAAGAGAAAACAATTTCCCCTTTTATATATAGCTAGGGACGAAATTGAGGTGAGGGGCATTTTGGTCTTTTTCAAATTTTATTTAATAAGCCTTAAGTTACTTGTTCAATTTGAACACTTGAAGCTTAAAAAAAATCATGCCATTTGTACCAATAATATCTCACCACTTATCATACTAATTATAACTTATGGATATGATATTTAATTTTTAATTATTTAATTATTTAACAATTAAATAACTAAATAAATAATTAATATAAATATCTATATATATGTATTTTTATTTACATTAAATAAAAAAATAAGTATATTAATGACATGTGTCAAAATCTCATTTGACAATTAATTAATATGTATTAAATCAAATTTTGTATCAAATACAAATACACATTAATTATTAATTGACTAAAATGCCTCTAATGCATGTATTTTCGTTTAACCGTTTAAACGATTCGAATTAAGTCATTTAATCCGATGAAGTATTATGAATAATCTGTATTATTCATAACGTGTTGCCCAATTGCTCAACGAGTACACTTCATATTGTGGGACTCTCTAAGTTTAGGTTTATTCTTCATGGAATCCAATTTCATGTCCATAATTCACCCACTCATGAATTATGACGACCACGGATAATCTCGCTAAACTATGCAAGTCGAGGTCATTGCATACGTATAATCCCTCCGTCACAGGCTATCAATATAATATCGGGGATATAGATAAGAATGTCAAATCTCTAAGTTATAATATAGTCGACTTTTAAATTTACGATCTCTAAATAACACTCGGAACTCGCTTCCGAAGTATACCACGGTCATGGATTTACTAGATCGCAAATACGTACCTGATACATATGCTCTGTACACAGGACTGACAGATTCTATCTGATACTCACATGATATCATGAGCATCAGTCCACACCAACGAACATGCAGAGGTCTGATCTAAATAGATTGGTGACGTGACTGCCATCAAAATATGGAGGATATCTCATATATCCACAGTGGTATCTCAAGTCGAAGGACCACTATGCTACTCGACTCGAGAAGATTCCTATTGACGTTGGTGTACCATCTATTAGGAAATCTTCAGTGAGTCGTTCAATGTTTATCAAATAAACACCTACATGTCTATACGAGTCTCCCAAGACTCATGGTTCATTGGGATAAACCATCAGACCAAGTCACGATATACGACATGTACTGGTCTCAACGGATTTTACTAACCGACCCGTGTAAGTAAATCTTGACCATGAACTTTATTTGAGAATATACAACTTATAATGACGCTTCCCAATGTCAATTACAAACTACGTTGTAACTGCACACTACGTTGTAAATCTTAGGGTCTTTGTCTAATATATACATATCACTAAATCATATTTAGTTTTAATATAATCGTAATTATATCGAATACGTATATAAAAACAAGAGGTGCTACTATTAAGTAATATTATGGAAAAAAAAAGAATTGTTTGTATTCATGAATCAGACATAAATACGATCCAGATTGGCACTCCGAGCACCAACTCTAACAATTTAGAATAAATTAATTAACTATAAATAATATAAAAAGTATCGATCTCACAAGGACTTACACATACTTTACTAACTTTTAAGACCAAATACCTACGAGTATCTAATTGAAATTAAATATGAAGTTTTAACTGTATTAAATTAACACTAAAGAAAATAAAGAAAATAATTATGAAAATCCCAAAAGCAACTAATGAGAAAAAGACATTCATGGTTGTGAATCCACCCAATATTATGCGAAAGGTGAGGTGATTTTCTTATACTTGTGTAATAAATTAACTTATTATCCTAGGATATGACAAGCCTCTTGTGAATCCACGAGCCTCTTTCGATCATCATGTGCAAATATTTAGAATAAATTAATTAACTATATTTATATGCCAACCAATTTAATCTGAATTCTTTAATAAGATGTTCCAATTATAGCTACACACACCCTATATGTATATTTCTATCATATAGGGAAATCTCTTAGATGAGATCGTGCGTTATTAAACTTAAGGCCAAACCTAAAATTTAATTTTCAATTCAATCTTATTGGTGATCATACAACAAGAAGGAATAAATATAAAGTTCAATAAATAAGCTAATAAATCACACAAAATTTAAGAAAAAATAATTATTTAAATTTAGAGTATTGAGTTTTATCACAATTCTATATTAAGGGTTTAGTTACAATACATGATAGAATTCTAAACAAAAAATCAAAGTAAACAAAGTAAACACACCATAAAAATATTGTTATTTAATTAAATCGATTTTAATAAATTAATCCTTCCTTAAGTAACAAAAAACAAAAGGCTGTGTATTTCCCAAAAAAAAAAAAAAAAAAAAAAGCAATAAAGACTGTGCAAAGGACAAGCCCCCACAACGAACATCATCCGTTACAACTTATAATTATTTTTTTCCCTTTCAAATTACTGAATACCAATTTCGAAACCCTAAAATTGCTCGATTTCCTCTAAACTTTTAATCCTAAACACCAACACAATCAGTTCCGATATCTCTCACACAGCAACAACAGTTATGGTAAGTATTTTCTTCTTTCTCTCAATCTTAATCTTATTTTAACTTACCTATACTATCCCTTTCAATAACTAATTCATTTTTTCAATTTCAATGGTCTTGCTTAAAGACAAGCCGCGGCGGCGGAGTAAGGGAGCGGTTTCGCGGCGGAAGATCTGAAGAAAAAATACATTCCGGCGGCGGACGAGCCAATGTTTCACCGTCGAGGCATCTTTGGGTGGGAAACTTGTCGCATAATATAGAAGAGGCGGATTTGGCCGATCAGTTTTTGCGATTTGGAGAGCTCGAAAGGGTTGCGTTTCAGCCTGGGAGAAGCTACGCGTTTATCAATTTTAAAATGGATGAGGACGCGATTGCTTCGATGAAGGCGCTTCAAGGTTTTCCTCTTGCTGGCAATCCACTTAGGATTGAATTTGCCAAGCCGGTTAGTTGTTTTAATTACATGTTATTATTTTTATTATTTGAATGTGTTGTTGATTATGTATTGTTATTGATTCTTTATATAAATAAAAGTCCTAAAGAAGCAAAGAGTGGAATTCTTTTGAATTGCAATAAAATAACCTTCTAATAAATCAACTGACCAATACCAACCCAAAACATTAGGTGGGTATAATTGTTTCAATTAATTAGGGTATATTTGTAACCATTGTGCTTTTGCTTGATTTTTGAAAGCACATCAGTTCAAATATTTTGTAATTGCCCACTTACATTTCACAGCAGCTGGAGATTAAGCCACAATAACTCAATCCCAAATATACATTTAGTGCTTGTTTGGGAATGCTTAAAATCATTTCAAAAGTACTCTCTCAAGGTTAGAATTTTTTAAAATCACTTAATAATAGGTTCAAAAGCGCTTGTTAAGTAGCACTCTTAAATTGACCCTTAATTTCAATGGAAAGCAGTGCTTTTAAAGATAATCCAATGTAATTAATAACACTAATCAGATAGCTCTTTGAAAACTAAATAACCAAGGATCAGCTACAATTCCAGAATTTGCACCAGTAATGTAAATTTAACATCAGCAATTTCTTAAAACTCAAGTCTTTTGCAGTAGCAGGTAACATATCTGTGTTTGATACATTCTTTCATATAAATCACATCATCATCCACATCACCTCTATTCCCCCACAAAATATAAAGCACACCCGAAACTAATTTCTTCAATCAGAGAACAAAACCAGTTTAGAAAATTAAACAATTAAGCATCAGATCTGTTTCTACAAGTCAAAGCAAGTAAATATAACCGCAGAATTCATTTAAACAGTTTCTTCCAGTATCCCTTAGTGTTTCTGGGTCTGGTGCAATATTTCATTATAATTAATGTCCGTTAAGGTTGCAAAGCATTTTCTTTCACTCCACTGGTGGTAGATATAACATGCAGCAAATATTACAGGTCTTATTTTTTTTCTTAATGTGGAAAGAGAATGAATTGGTCCATATTTTCCAAGCATCAGGGACATGTATTGATCTGGATTCTCACTATGCTTTCAGATTGCTCATTCCCTAGATACAGAATTAATTTGGTCTTTGTGACATGAATTCTCAATGCCATAGAAAACATAAAGTGATGCAAATTATTTCTGTAAGTGTTATTTAATTACATAACAATTACCTACCATCATCGATTGTAATAAGTGAAAGAAGTTGATTATCAGTGGATGGATGGATAATGTTTTCCGGTTTGAGCACTGATCTATTGTTAATAAAAAAGTATTTAATTGTTGGATGGATTTGACAAAGTTATAAAAGTTAAGAGAATAATTGAACATATGGCTCAATAAGGTGAATGGCTCTTGGCGCAGCTCCATTTATTAGTGCTGATATTTATCTTCTTTAACAGTTTGCCCTGTATTTGAACTCATTTTACTCAACTTGTTCTGCATTGGCAATCTTCTGTATAGTTGCTGAAGCTAGTTATTCATGATTATAAATATTTGATTAATTATCTGTTTCAACGTGACATGTTTATAATCCTCTTCGCTCTCGCAAGACTTGATTAATGAATCATTTCTATTTTCCAAGTTATCCATTCATCCTTATCAAGTTCCACGATATGTGACCTTCCAATGCAATTTTTATTTACAACTGGACAAATAAATGGATATGCTTATGCTTAATCTTCATGGGATGGTAGTAAAACCATGAAATATTTATTGTAAAATATGAAGGATTGACTTGACTGTCAAAGAAATAAGTTTTTCATTTTGTATATTGATGCTAAAAAAATAAGTTACCCATTTGAGATGCCATATATGGGAAGCAGGTTGAAAAAGATCCTAATAACTTAATGATTTTGTCCAAGGTTTTGAGAATAGGATAAACTTTTCTGTTGTACTGATTGGCAGCATAAAAGCTTCAAGCAAGTTTAGGAGATGGATTTTATTACTTGAACTATGGCATTTAAAAGTTCACTTTACTAGTCTCAGTGTATCTTTGGTTTCATTGAATCAATTAGTGAAAAAGAAGTGGAGAATTATTAGTCAATTATTATCTTTTTTTCAGAAAGAACTATTTATACTCCTTACCTGGGCAAGAAACAACTTGACTGAAACTTGTAAACGTATCTCATTAAACAAGATTTAAAGAGGTTTCATGTAGAGAAAAATAATTGAAGGTGAATGAGAAAAAATATTGGTGATTTGACAGAAAAAAGCAATAAAAATGTCAGAGATGATATTTATGAAAGGACAAAGAATAAGGAGTTAACTAAAAGGATGTAAGGTTAATGCATGGGTGTGTGTGTGAAAGAGACAGATAGGACCCCTTTTGAGTGCTTTTATTTAGGACTCTGGTTTATTACCCAGATAATCTTTAAAATTACACAAATATTCTCATCGAAAAATCATGTCATAGACTATCAAGTTGATTTATAAACTAGCCGGATGAGGAAAGGATTAGATTCATGCTAGTTACAAATCTTTAAGAATTTAATGTTATGAACTTATGATACGATCCAAGATGGCTTCTTTCACATGTCAAAGTTGGGTCATTCACAAGAGCAAATGGATTCGGTTTTCATGAACTTCATTGAGGCTACGAAAGATGGGCATAGGCGCCTAGCCCAATGAAGCTACATTTCCGATTTGATATATGCAATGACGGGATTTACGCAGTCTTCGTATTTTGGTTGTAACTTTCTCATCCGATAACCGGTTTTGATGATTTAAGTTGCGTTGGAAAGACGACTCAAAGATCTACAACCTAGTAGTTCAAGTCAATGAAATATTTGTACTCCTTCCTAGTCAAAATTCGATCGCAATAAATCCCTACAACTTTAGGTTATATGTTTTTAATTTTATGTTATGTGTAAGTGATGGCTAAACTCTAATGTTATTTTAAAAGCCCATGCATGAAATTTTGAGTCTTATGTAGCTTAGGATTTAGTTTTATTAGTTCAATTAAGATTTCTTTTAAGTATTTTAGTTTAATTAGTTTTCCTTATTTAAGTTAATTTAGGATTTTACAAGGGCCTATTTAAATGTGCCTTTAGCTTGTAATTTCGATAGAGAATTTTGAATAAAGAATAGCCATTGGCATTTAACACCCAAGTGGTGTGTGAGAGTGGATTGTCTCTTGATTCTTGGCTGAACCATTATCAACACTTATCAAAGATTGGCGATTTTTGTGACATCTCTAAATAGTTAGCAAGATTGCTTCAAGAATACAGAAGGATTGCTAGAGGCAGGTTTTCTAGAGGTTCAACTTGTTCTTGGAGAAGTTTTGTTTCCTAACAAAACGAGCTCGAGGTTCTGACAAGAAACAAAGAAGTGTTTTCAAGAACAGGTTTCTCGGGGGTCTAACTTGATCTTGGAAGTGTTTTGTTCTTATAAAATCGTGATTCGCGGTTCTTGGGGTTCGCTCAATTACATGGGGTTGCCTAGGAATTCAATCCTACGGTGGTTTCTGTCAGTTGGTATCAAAGCTCAGGGTTCCAAGGTCACGTTTTTCTATCTTTAATTACTTTCTTTAGGATCTTTTTGTTGTGTCTTAGATTAAGATTTGGTTTTTATATTCTTTTTAAGTCTTAGTCGTTTATTTGCTTGATTTAATCTTAAATCTAGCATCTTTATTAGAGTATTTTGTGTTTATTTGAGTCAAAAGGTTACAAAAATCCGAAAAAAAAAACTTATGTGTATTAAGTTTTAGTTTTGTCAAGTTTCTTAGTGTCTTCAGTCATTTAGTTTCAGTCATATGTAAAAAAGAAAAAGAAAAAAACAATTTATATAACAAAGTGACCAGTTCGGATTCAAGGACAAATCCTTTTGAGGAAAGGGGGAATGATACGATCCAAGATGGCCAAAATGGGCTTCTTTCACATGCCAAGGTTGGGTCGTTCACAAAAGCAAATGGATTCAGTCTTCATGAACTTAATTGAGGCTATGGAAGATGGGCCTAACCCAGTGAAGCTACATTTCCGATTTGATATATGTAATGACGGGATTTGCCCAGTCTTTTTATTTTGGCCATAACTTTCTCATCCGATGTCTGATTTTGGTGATTCAAGTTGCATTGGAAAATAGACTCAAAGATCTACAACTTTGTAGTTCAAGTCAATGACAAATTCGAACTCCTTCCTAGTCAAAATTCGATCGCAATAAATCCCTACAGCTTTAGGTTATATGTTTTAATTTTATGTTATGTTGACATGATGGGTTGAACTCTAATGTTATTTCAAAAGCTTATGCACAAAATTTTGAGTCTTATTTAGCTTGAGATTTAGTTTTAGTAGTTCAATTAGGATTTCTTTTAAATATTTTAGTTTAACTAGCTTTCCTTATTTAAGTTAACTTAAGATTTTATAAGGGCCTATTTAAATGTGCTTTTAGCTTGTAATTTCGATTGAGTATTTTGAATAAAGAATAGCCATTAGCATTTAACACCCAATGGTGTGTGAGAGTAGATTCTCTCTTGGTTCTTAACTAAACCATTATCGAGACTTATCAAAGATAGGTGATCTTTGTGGCGTCTCTAAATAACTAGCAAGATTGCTTCAAGAATACTGAAGGATAGCTAGAGGCAAATCTCTAGAGGTGCGACTTGATTTTAGAGAGGTTTTGTTTCCTAAAAAAACGGGTTCAAGGTTCTGACGAGAAATAAAGAGTGGTTTTCAAGAACAGGTTTCTTGGAGGTCTAACTTGATCTTGGAAGGGTTTTATTCTTACAAAATCATGATTCGCGGTTCTTGGGGTTCGCTCAATTACGTGGGGTTGCTTAGGAATTCAATCCTACGGTGGTTTCCGTCATGTTTTGTCTGATTTAAGAAATTGAGTACTAGATGTCAGATAGAAGTCTTGTGTTGCCTAAATGGCTCTCCAATGGTCCAATGTACCAGGGTGAAAACACTCCAAGATAATCATCTTGCCTGACACTGACAGAGCATGGGAAAGAAGCTCAAAAGAGAAATTGCTTTTGACCATTCCATATGACTCGTTCAAATGTGCAGAAAGAGATGATAGCAATCTCAGTGTAACTTCTGGTCTACTTCTGGTCTATTTTCAGAATTTTGAGAGGCCTTGTTGTCTTGTTTAAATCTGGATCACTCTGCAGTTTACTTTATGGGCCAGTTGATAGTTCTTGTGTGGATTGTTTGTCATTATGTTCGTAGAGTTGTTTCATCAGAGATCCACATTCCTGTGATTAAAGTATTTATTGCTAACAGTAGTATCTAGTAATTGTGTTGTGATTACTGCATTGCACCACTTAAGAAAGGATGCAAAGGAGGGAGGGAGAGAGCGCATTTTCATTGAAGGCTCTAATGCTAAACTTCTTTTCTGCACTGTGTCTGAGTACTAACAATTTTTTTTTTCCTGTTTTGTAAGTTCAGTGGGAAACAAACGTCATTTCTGTTTGTTTTAATGATCTAGTGCATTTGAAATGATCACTACAGAAGTTCTAGTTTATCTGAATGGTATTATACCATCTAAAATGATTGATAATAGGATTCTTCGACGCAATTCTCCTGTTGAGCCTAGTATTGTTAATATTTCAGTCGATTCATAATTTTTATTACCGCAGGTGACAGGGAAAAAGATTGAAACCATTAGTATGCTTTTGGTATGGCTCCTAGGTAGATCCCCCAACATTCTGTTTGATGGGATGCAATTGCTTATCTATCATTTGATGGAACTTCTTAATGGTTGTCTTCTAGAACATGTTGCTGTGCAAGTAGAATTGATCATATGCATGCATGGATTACAGATTGTCCATGTTGGTATTTATTTATCGTTTACTTTATCTGTACTACCCTTTCTATTAGAACTAGAGCATTAATTAAAATTACAACAAACCCCTAGATACTCTTATTGAATTCCGTTATTTT
>SKCR01013159.1:0-21296 GCA_019454045.1 Zanthoxylum bungeanum
ACATATAATATATAGTAAGTTAGATTGGATCAATCCACGCGAAGATCAAAATTATGAGGAAGGCGTGTCGTAGCATTGTTGAATCCAAGTCTATCACACTATTTAGAATAGACTTTGTTGAAGTTCAAACATATGAATTTACACAATGATCCCCTAATTCTTAGTGGGGTATATAAAAATTGGTTTATTTATTTTGTTTAATTTGTGACCATAAAAAATGAGATAATTGAATTGATGGTGGGGGTCCTTTAAAATGTTGGGCTGCATGTGCACCACGTTGGTTGATCCAAAATCGGTAGACCATCACCATCAGGTTTTTGTAAGGCTGTGCATAAATTGTCTCCTCATTTCCGTAAAATATAAATAGAAAAAGAAAAAAAAAAACAAAACAAAAGCTCCTTTGCATAAAGGAATCAATGACCAAATGGAAATGCTGACGGTTAATGTCGCCAGGGAATAAAGCTAGCTAGCTAAGGCCGCCCAAATTTCGTGCTCAGGATAAATAAATTAAAAGAACCAAACAAAGCCTTACCTTTTGCACTTTAATTACATTATTATCATTATCTCGTATTAGTTGTTTATTATTTTATGAAGAGAGAAAAGAAAAGCTAAAAAATATTATTTTTATATGTAACAACAGTTATGGATTCCACGTCCAAAAGTAGAGGACTTTCTTCGAAACCAATAAGACGACACTATTCTCTTGAAACATTTTGTTTTGTACATTGCATATAATATCCTAAAATGATAAAGTAATAAAAAAAAACATTTATTTAAAAATTACAAATATATAGCATGCACATAATAATAATAACAATACAAATGGAATTGTTGCTCTAAGAAAAAAACTAACTATGCTAATTAAATAATTTTTTTCCGGTTCCGACGCCGCGAATTGAAGAGAGTGGAGATGAATTTGTAACCATTTGATCATGAAGGTTAGGGCTCTGTGTTTGGAGAAGGCTCATGAGTGTGAATCAATCATCAACTTGGAGTGATTTAGTAATTGTTAACTTGTGCAAATTGGCAAAAAAGGGGATACTTTTGGTCTTTTTCAAAGGTGTATCTTTGTTTTTTCAGGTGTCAAAAGACCAAAATTAATAAAACCCCAAATTATCTTACCAAAAAAGTAATATTTACATGCACTGATCCATTTGCTTAATATGCTTTTCTCATACAAGCTTGAAAGGTCACCAAAAACACTAACATCCAGTTCACCAAGCTTTGATTTTCCTTGTTTGCAGCCTGTTTCACAATAAATATAATCCCATTTAAAGAGAAAAAAAAATAATTAGATTACCATTAATCAAGATCCCCTGCGCATCAGCTCAAGTTTTATTAATTAAACATAATTACAATAGTCAAAGCTTGTAACATATATGTACAAAATGCTCTTTGCATTATATACACTTTTGGTTTTAAGCTAGCTAAACAAAATTGATGTTATATAAAGGAGATTTTAATTAAAAACTGAAAAAAGACAAAGAATATGACCTATGGTTTAATTTACCTTAGTGGCAGATGAAGTTAGAGAAATTGAAGCTGATGATGATGAAGTTGTTGAAAGGGCAGAGAGCCCCACATTGTAAGCCATTGTGCAATCAGGTTGATAGAGACCGTAATTTCTTTCAGAAGTTGGCCCAGGCTTCATATTCTCATTGAATAATGCAAACAAATAAACTTCTAGCCTCATATTTGGCCTCAATGGTGTCCCTTCATTTGCCAATTGCCTTGTCAACAAGTTCTTGTTATACGTCGCCGCATTGACAACCGTGGCACCGATCTCGTTAGCATCGCCTTTCGAGGGCCACCCGGTTTCAGAAACCCTAACTTCAATGCCATTGTAACCCAGCCTAGCCATGGCAAAGATGGCAGCATCTACTTGTGCATAGAGCATGTTGTCGTAGTGAAGTTTTGTGTACGGATCAGCCATGCCTGAATTAGGGTTAAAAAGTACATAATCTAATGAAACCCTATTTGGATCATCATTGTATGCAAAATATGGATAAGCATTGATCCAAAATGGTGCCTTAGTATTTGCCAAGAATTGTAAATACTGTGACATGATTCCGGCGACTTCGGTTTTGAAACTACCGGCTGAAGGAGGGTATGATTCTTCCAAAACGGCTAAAGAATTTGGTGTTGAAACTTGAATGTGCTTATCTATGCCTAATTGAACTAGGGCACCATGAATGCTGACAATGGCTGGGACAAGGTATTGTATTAGTGATGTGTCATCGTCGGTGAAGACCTCGTTGCCTACTGAGATGCCGGTGATTTTCGTGGCCGGAAAGTATGGCTTGATGTGGGTGCTTACCCATTGAAGTGCTTGTTGTGGATCCATTAAAACAGCTAGCATTTGGTTTTCAACGGTGACAATAAGCTCAATGTTGGAGTTAGCAAATGCTGTTAAGACTTGAGGATTTGTGTCGTAAATCCTTGCTTTTGTGATCTTAAGAGAGGTTAAGAGATCAAGAACCTTGTCCGGCGGTGGCAAATTGTTTGCAACTTGACCATAATTGATTCCAAGAGAAGTGACTCCTCGTAAAAATCCATAATCTGCGGAGAAATTAAATTAAGAATGCATGCAATATATATGAAACTTAAAAGAAAAGGCAATGAAATTATGAATGTAATTAAGAGGGTTACCTGAGAAAGTGAGAGAAATTAAAAGAAAAATTAATGGGATTATGACAATATTCCTAGACAAAGCTGCCATTGATTGAGAGCGGATCCTTGAGAATTTGAAGCTGAGAAAGGGAGAGCGGTTAGATATAGAGAAATATATTCGGGACAATGAGTTCTTTTCTTTGCTTGCAGTTTTTTTTTTTTTGGGTATGTGGGGGGTGTGTGAATTAGCTAGCTTACCTTGTAGCCAATGTTGCCTTTGGCTCTAACTGGTTTTAAATGACTTGGGTTTCTCAACTTTCTTCAACCCGTCAACTGGCTGCTCTTTTAATTTTTTCTTTTTTTTTTTTTTAAATCAAGACTTCTTGCTTGTCTCTTTCCCAAGTTCCAACCTAAGCAAACTTTCAATTTTCCTATGACCAAATTGCCCCGAGCCACTTTCTTCAGGCAAAAGCAAAGGGAAAATCCCACTAATTATAAGTTAATTATTTGGAGGAAGCAATTGGGGTATCCTCAATTTGAGGTGCGGTTAAAACTTAAAAAATTAACGCAATATATTATAACAATGATAAGAGATTCCACTTTTATCTTATTTTTATATGAGTGGATTCTTAACGGCTGGACTGCCTTGCTTTATGTAATTATATTGGTGCAAGTAGAAGATGCTATATATCTACATAGTTAGTTAGGTCAATTTCATTAAACTATAAATTCAGCACTTGAGTTAATTAATCATATCAAAATGAAAAATAATAATAAAAGAGTCATTTAATATGGACAAATAAAATGAATTAATTAGTAGTAAAGTTGCTTTAACAAGGTGTGTGAAATGGGCAATTGGTTTAACAATTCCTAAACAAAAAAAACGTACGTAATTTGGCCAAATTTGAATTAAAGAAACGAAACCCAAATTGAAAAGTAAATGTCTGGTAAGTGGATAAAGAATGGAATACGTGGGAATTGTTTGGAGACGTAGGGTGTCCATTATTATCCAGAGGCAACGAGGCTGCTGCTTATGCTTATTAATTTGCTCGTTTCATTTACTAACGCATTGCACAGTCAACATTTGTTCGTATTAATTAACACGTAAGAAAGAAATCAAAATCAAGGCTCGCCAACAACACAAGTCGAAAGAGACTTGAAAGTCTCATCAATCATCATTTTCACCACATGATATTTTTTATGGCAGCTTATTATTTTGCCTTCCGTATCATTCTACGTTGGTTCATTGTAGGATTGTGGGTGTTGCTAGCTATATAACATAGCTAGTGAGTCGCTATCTCATACGTTGAAATGGTAAAATCTTTATGCATAATTTGAACTGATTCATTTGATTCAGCTGGTGAAATTTTGACTAACAAATAAGAGAAGACAATCTGCAAATAGAAATTGAAATTGAAACTAGCAAAATGGGCATCCAATATTATGCCCTAAGCCAAAACTAGTCTACAAATTGAAGAGGATCTTCTCATTTAGTTAAATTATGGATAGAAAATCTTGATAATATAACATGCTTTTTTAACAATTAGTACATTGAATCGGCCAGCAGATAATGAAGTTATTGTCTTCAAGTATTGCTAAGAAAATTAAATTATTATGTCATAGTTATTAATTATATATGACATAAAAAAAACATCTTGAAATGTATCATTAGATTGTAAATAAAAAACTAGAGAATTAAATTTTAAAGCATACAGTTCAGATGCATTGTCATACAAACAAAACTTAACATGATAGTGCTTGGATCTCAAAGAGAGACAAGTTGCAGTGATGTGTTTCATTTTACTATCAACTAGGCGTCACCATGGCCAAGCATGTGATCTGGTACTGGTTATAAAAGAGATAAAAAGAAAAGACTAACTCATCACATTGTAAAAAGGACCTTTATTTAAAGCATTCATTAATCATATCATCAAATTCAATTGAAATATTAGCATTTCTTACCTCATTTTCTGCTTTCTAATCATCAACTCTCTCTTTCTCTTAATGCAAAATGAAAAAGCAAAAGAAGAACAAGAGGATATCTTCATATATTTCACAACCCATGATTCAAAAAAAAAAAAAAAATTAATAAAATAAAATGGAAGACCACAATTTCCTTTGTTAACTGGTCAATGCTATCTTTTTATATATATCCTTTTTTTTCCATATCCAAGCAGATTTGTTTGTGCATGTGAGAGATATGATAAAGAAAATAAATCAGTAAAGACATTAACTTTTGTTAAAGAAGATTGTTGGTGTTAAAGAAGAAGCATGATGAAAGAAAAAAGAAGGGGAAAGTAAGTGAAGTGCATGCACATGTGTTTGTTTGCTCAAAGACATGCTTCTTTCCAATAGTTTCTATTCCTTGTATTGGTTCAAACTGTAAGAATCATTACCCAATTTCCAAGATTTAACCATATGTTGGGAAAACCCCCCAGTTGAAATGGCTTTGTGGAAAGGGACTCAAAAACTTATTTAGGGGATTTTGTACATTTTTCAACAAAAGGATATCGATGTGATAAGGCAATTGAGAGAAAGGAAAAGCAAGAATGGTTATTGGTTTGGGGTTATGTAAACGCAAATATTTCTTGATAAGAAAAGAGCTTTATTATGTATGGTATCGCTTTTGGAAATATGGTAGAGTAGTGGTGGCCATCTAGGCATATACTACAATAAATTATACTTTTTGTTGCAAAAATTTAATGGAAATTTCGTCACTAAATGTAATAAAGTTTCAACTCTTCGTGGCGAAATAAAATTCCATCACTAAAAATCTCATATTTAGTAGAGAAATATAATTTCGCCACTAAAATTAAATTAAAATAATTATTTTTAGTGAAATAATATATTTCACCACTAAAAATTAATTTTATTTTTCAAAAATCTAAAAAATTTATTTCTTCTATTGACGCGAAGACAAAAAAATTGAACCTTAAATTTTTTTCACTTCATAAAGAGTATCATTTTTTTTACACTTCAAACAATCTTTTGTCTTCTCCACAACAAAATCTTAGGAGGTGTATTCAATTGAGATTTAAAAGATTATTTTGGGTTAAATAAGTCTTGTGGTATTCAATTAAGACTTTTTAAATAATCTAAAAAGTCTTAGGATTTTAGGATTAAGACTCTTAGGATTTTTTTTAAAGAGGGTGTCTAAATCTAGTGGTATTCAATCCAGACTTTAAACAAGTAATAAAAAGTCTTATGGTATTGAAAAATTTGCTGATTTTGAATGATTTTTTTTATATGTGTGATTGTGTGAGACTTTTTAGTGAGAGATATAAATATCAAACTCTATAAAAAAAAAAAATCTCACCCTAACTCATAAGACTTTTGAAGTGAGATTTTTTTTACTGCTAGGGAAGAGAAGATGAGCATACATGTGAGCTATTCGTGAACAAGATACTTCTGTATTATACCTTAACTTTTAACTCTTTTTGAATATTCCACTATACGTAACATGCACTTATCTGTAATGTCTTTGCCTTTGGACACTGTTTACTAGCTATCCATTCTTTCATATCGCTACAAGCAGGGTCCAATGTCATATAGTTTTGTAATGTAATATACATGACATAACTTCTTGAATTTGGACCAAATGATCAATTCATCAAGATTCACTCTGACTGCTATCTCATCCCATAGCATTCCACAAATTTATTGCCTGATCATTATAATGCTCTACCAATTTCTCAAAATTTGTACTTGTTTGTATAATATCAATAAGTTTCTAAAGTAAAATTCGACAGGTTCATATTTATGAGGTTTAAGAATATGAGTTTTTTACTCCCGCTTTTAGCACATAGATTGAGTCACAGAAGAAGGAAAAGAAGAAAATATAGTTGTAAAGATTGAGTCATCCCCACCTAACCGTTATGGAAATATAACATTGACAATTCAGTTGAGGGTGAGTTGAACGAGAATGACCTAGGAAAATAATGTGTTATTGAACTCGACACACATTGCTCATAATCCGATTAAAATGTCTTTTGTTGCTTTGAAGTTAATGCTTTTGAATTCTTTGACTATTTCAATTCAGAGTTAAAAGAATGTGCATGTCATTGAACTCGACACACATTACTCATAATCCGATTAAAAATTGGTATTATTATTATTATTATTATTATTATTATTATTATTATTATTATTATATTATTATTATTATTATTATTATTATTTCTGTAATTTTATGATTTTTAGGTTCCCGGTCCATCTTCATTTTAAAATTTATTTTTACTGTAATTTCTATTTGGCTGTCTAGAAAAACTGAAGGAAAATGGAAACGGAATAAAAAAATATATGTTAAGGTATAAATTACTTATTCGATGTGTTTCGAGTTTCTAAATGATAGCAAAAATAAAAATTGGATCTTTTGGATGAAATTCATTTTCATTCCTGTTTCTGTTTTAATTGAAGTGTTTGTTTGTAACTTTGTGTTTGGTTCCCAAAAAAAAGTGAGAAAAATGGAAACTAAGAAAATTATATAAGCTGTTAACAACTCATTGAACTATGAGTGATTTTTTTCAAGTGTAATATTTTAATTTGAGTTGGATTTTCATTTTTTTTTCTTAATAATTAGTTGGTTGTGTAGCTCGGAGATCATCATTGGGTTTGAAAGTAGCATTGGTGACGCAAGATTTGGTATTTGTTGTGGGTGTTATATTTCTTTTTGATACAGAATTGAGATTGAGAAAACAAAGCATGAACCATGATAGGTATAAGGTATACACCTTCTAAAATATCTTTTGTTGCTTTGAAGTTAATGCTTTTGAATTCTTTGACTACTTCAATTCAGAGTTTTATTGTTAATATTAGATTGACATTTAATCTAGTATGACTGAATGAGGTGTTGGGGCTGGCCTAGTGAATTAGTTAAGGGGATATGATTGCAAGCTTGATTATTAAGGTTTGTAAGTTTGAAAACCAACTATAGCTATATTAAGTTGACACGAGGAAGGGCCTTAATAGGCTAAATGTAAAGCTTAAAAGATGGTGAACTTTCTAACAAAGAGTCACTTTTATCTTGCAATCTAATATATAGTCACTTTCTTCGTTTGTTGTATTTCAGCTTGAAAACATATTGCCATTCATTTTGGGAATCAGTTTATAACAACTGTTGTTTTTGCCAAAGCACATTTGAAATGGCTGAGATGAGAACCAAATAATAAGGATGAACCTTTTCCAGGCATTATTAATTGTTTATTACCTTTTCAATCATTTTCCTTTAAATTTGTAAAATTGCTTATGGTTTCTTACAAGGTAAATCATATGTCTTGACTCTTGTTAAAGTCAGGTGGCATTATCAGCGTCAACATTGTTATTAATTAATAGATTTTGCCTCATACTTCTCAGGGATTTATCAGATAATCAATTCACAGAGTCCATACCAGATAGCCTAACTTCTTTAAAGCTTCAGCTTTTGTAAGTATTCAACACATTTCTACAACTACTACTGTGTGTGAACTCCTAATATTGTGCCACTAGTTATTATTTTAAATTCTATTGTTTTAAATTTTATCTTTGGTAATTGTAAACCATGCATCTTATTGATTGCACCCAAGTTTTTTGTGCCATAGTTAAGCTTTTGCATTAACTCCACTTTTTTCTGGTGCCTTAGGTTACTGAGTAATAACTTATTGGAAGGACAAGTACCTGAGGAACTCTACTCAATTGGTGTGTGGAACTATTGAGTATGTTAAACTTCAATTTGCTAACTATTTTTTTCTGAGGCTTATTAACATTTGTTTCTTTTAATGAAAGTTTATTGTTTTTATAATTCAATTGCATGTATTGAAATTGTATTTTCTCAACGGTTTTATGTGTTATTTTTAAACAGATTTGATTGTTTGGCTTAAATTTTATTTTCCCTCTATGTTTTTGCTGTAAACTTTCTTCAATTCCTTGCATTTCATTTTTTATTTCTTAAATTTTTGGCTCAAAAGCAAATACTCCTGTAATATTTCATTCATAGATTCCCTGTGGATCAAAATGAAAGCCATGTGTCTTCCTCGTGTGGAACTTTCAATTATGGGCAATAGCCATCGTGTTAATTAAACATTGCCAAATCCAGTTCCTTCTAAATTTTCTAACCTTTTCATCACAGCCTCTAGCTTCACAGGACTCTTAACATCATCTATGCTATAGTTCTTTTATTTTTTTCAGGAGTCATTTGGTTTTTAAAACTGATGTTGATATTGCAGTTTGTGCGGAGTAACAACTGTCGGTTCATGCCATCTCAAACTGTTAAAGAGACTTATCAATTTGTAAATTTAGATATAAGACGGTATCAATAGTTTTTTATTTTTGAATTGTAATTAGTTGATCGTTTGTGTGTTTTGATATTAGAAAATAATATATATCTTATGCTTGTCAATACAAATATTCTATGATCATCAAATTGATGTATCAAAATTTGTGTTTTGTAAAATTTTACTATACAAAGTATCATATGATGTATTAAAAATTTGAGAATTATTTATTTTATTACACTTTTAAAGAAATAATATTTTTAGTGGGAAAAAATTAGTGGGTAAATAAATTTCGCCACTAAAGGGTTTAGATTTTGCCATTAAAGGCAAATTTTGAGTTGGCGAAATTTTGAGTTGAATCTAGTAGCTAAGTGCAAATTCAGCTTTTTAAGTATTGTTTAGTATAATATATTTATTGAGAGTATAAATTAATTTATAAATAGTAAACTGAAAGTGTAAACCAATTTATAAAATGACTTTATATCAAAGGATGCATTAATCTTATTCAAATTAAGACCCTTGAATATTACATGATTAATTTCGTCGCTATCGGTTTCAACTTCAATCCCATCATATATTTCAACTCTGTCATAAACTTCTCAATGTTGATAAATATATAAATTAAGATGTTGTCAGCAGCTATACTAGCAATTAGGCCGTGTGAATTTAAAATTAGTTGTTCAAAATCCATCTCACAAAACGGCTGTCTTTTGTGCCTTGAAAGGTGACATTAATGGGCCAAAGGACCCTAAAATGGGCCTCACTGGCCCGGTATGAATGTAAGTTGAGTTGTTCAAAGTCAATCTCAAAGGGCCTTGAAACAATAATGGGCCAGTGAACCATCAAAGCATCAAAGATTTGATGAAGCCCATGTCCATCTTGTCCCGATAGTGAGCCTATCTGTGTCAGTACTCAGTAGAGCTTTTTATCCACTGATTTAATGGAGATGTTTGATAACATTTTACAACTGGTGTTGTTTTCAAAGAAAAAAAAGTGTGAAGAGATTATGTCAGAAAGATGATGTCGTATTTAGATTCAAAGGAAATAAAAATGACGTCATAAAAAACATATCCGAAAAATTATGGAAACGAAATTTCTACTTTTTAGTTAATTTTGAGATGAATGTTTTTTATTCTCAAAACAAAGAAAATATTAGTATTACCGGCACATCGACCCTCGATAAACCTTTGAACAGTGGCAGGTCCGTTAGCCACCGTCCGCTTACATAACACTACATTCGCCTTGGTTTCATCTCTCTTGCAATCAAACATATTCTTCTAACTTTTGAAAAATGAAATTTAATTTCTTAAAACTTACTACAATTTCTAAAAGGGACTCACTATTCGGTTATGTAGTAAAATAATTAATATAATTTGCATTTGACTCGTTTTTTTCCCCAATTTTCTTTTTTTAAAACGTTGTAAATCTTGCGGCCAAATCATCCGATTTGGGATTAAGTGGAACACGTAATACCATCGGCTGTCTCAAGTTCTTACAAGAAATATATCCATAAATTCAAACTCATTACCCGAATATCAAATTTTAAATCTTACACCACCAAATCACGAACTCCAAACATGTATGCAAATACTAAATAATAATAATCTAGTTGCAATGGAACACTGATGGTGATTGATGGAGTAAAAACTTTTGTTAATATTTCAAAAGAAAAAAAATGATTTATTTTTAATTTATCAATTCAATAAATATCTCACTGTTCCCTCGAGCATATGTTATATATCCACCAAGTATTTTTTCCACAATGTTGTGGTGTCTTAGATAGCCACATACAGCAGCAACGTCATCTAAAAACCTAAATCAAATAGAGTTCCTATAGAAAACAAAACATCACCACCATATCCGATAACTAGACCATAAAATCAAGTTTTAGAAGCCATTAACACCGCCATTGCAAGCTGCTAGCAAAAGAAACCCGTCAAGAGATGAAATAAATATACAATTTACCCTAGAACTTAAGATTCATGATGATAACACAAGAAATAATAATAATAAAAATGATCTTTCCCAATACATGAGCCTTTCATTACAAGTATGGTTTAGGAAGATCTGAATGGACGCAACCTTATCTTTATTTTTTCACTTAATTCAAAGTCGTGACCAAACATATAATAAGTTAACGTCTAACCATTGCGCTAGACATGAGATTCGATAAAACAATAATTAAAAAATGCATCAATTAATAATGCAATTATAATCAGTCCACAACCACTGCAACTCCTCCAACGGAGGGACCTCCAAGATCAACATATCCAAGTCCTTAAAGGACATGCCATCTGATAACATGGAAACGGACGATCCATGATTATCATCAGCATTAACGACGTCGTCTTGTAACTTATCAACCTCAACTGATATAACTCGTCTCTTTATTGCATCTGCTGACGATGAGTTGCTTTCTTTAATCCATGCAACGCTAGAATCCTTGCCCGTAAGCTTCTGAACGACGGATTTGAAGCTCGTGGGATCAGTTTCCACGTACTGAGTATCCATTAGAACTACTCTAACGGCTTCTCGCTTTTTGCTAGACATGTTGTGATTTTTGAAAAAAAAAATGAATAATTTAATTCTTTGAGCTGAAATTCTTGTGAGAAATGATTATTAGTTTGTTAGAATTGTGAGTTTGTTTTATAAGAGGAATTTGAGAGGGGAAAGTGACTAGAAATGGGGACACATAGGTGGGGTTTTGAGTGACTAGGAGGAAAAATTGATGGCCTTTAAAAGTTTATTGGCAGTCAATAATGACTCGACTAGTTGGATTGAGTCAAAGGCACGCAGCTTGGAATCTTCAAGTCAATGGTTCCACTTAGCTAAGGCTTAGTGTCACGGGACTTTTTGCTTATCGGAAAAAGGGCTCGTGCGGCACTTATTAAGGGACATGTCCCGTGTAAGTCAGCCTACCTCCAGCCTCTACGCCCAAATTCTCGTTTTTGGGAGGCTACATACCCATAATATATTGATTTACGAAAGCTCACAAGCTATCTCAACGCATACATATGCGGGCCCGCACAACACCGGGACCCGACACTCGAATAGCACAATCGGATATAAAATATGGCATTTTCCCACCAACATTATCTCGACAATCTATCATTGTCCACGCATTGTCTAAGGGCGAGATGGTTCACGGCTAAAGTCCCAAGACCACCGAAGCCCCCTTGGCCGCCCTAAGACCACCGAAGCCCCATTGGCCACCCCAAGATTCACCTAGGCTTCCCCCCTAAAGAGGTTTTACAGACATTGCACATGTTTCACCAGTATACACACTTGGCGCTTGAGTTGTCACACCTCCCTCTAAAATCTATATTAAGAAGAGTTTTCGGGAACTCTTTCCGCGAGTCAATAAGCCATAATATAAGTGACTTTGGTTAAAATCTCATCCACAAATGAGCTCGTCTTGATGGTTTTCCACAACACCCCCATTGTTGCGGCAAAGTGCCCGGTAAGGCCCAAAAGTGGGCACATGATGAGTGGTAAATATATCACTATTTCTCACTCATTTGACCTAATATTTTGTATAATTTCTTGAGTTTTGTGAATATTTTTGATGTGTTTTGTGTTATTTTGTAGATAAATAAAGTGTCAGGACTATCTGGAGGTGATTTTGGGCTAATACAATGAAAAATGGACAAAATGGTAAAATGTAATTTTGCGCGTCGCGACCGCTAACGTGCGCTGGGAGCCTACTAAAATACGCCGGGACACGTGTAAAAATCTGAGAAGTTTGATTTGCTAACGTGCGCCGGATCCTACTAACGTGCGCTGTGCCATAAAGGTCTTTGGGGATACCTAACTCATTTCAGGTTCGCTCCCCCATTTTTACTTTGGCCTATCTCAAGCCATTGTACTTTTTTTTATTGGCATTCTCACTCATGGGAGTCTGCACAACTCATTACTCGTAGCCTTAAGCTAAGGGCATTCCTAATCACATGAATCCAAACAACTCATTGCTCATAGCCTTACGAAGACTTTACACGATAAAATATTTCCAAATTACTCAGACGAACCATCAGGTTCACACTCGGGTCCTTTCGTTGCCTCACCAAGTGGGCTTACTCATCTCGACTTTCTCATCGAGTTATAGCACCCAAATGCCATGGAAAAGGTGTTTCACACTCTTTTGAATCACTCACAACTTCAGTCAACCCCACATCGGGTTTTCATGAACACGTATTTATGTGCCAATATCACATCAGCTCCCTCATGATGCTTCTCGCACATCCCAAACATTTCTCACACCTTCATGGTGCATAGAACGATTGTTTGTCTCTCGTAGACAAGTTACACGTCCACTTCGGGTCTCACCCGGACAATTTGGCTACACCCAAGCCAACCGCATATAAATATAGCACTTCTCGTGTGTTCGCATATTGACCCACATCAATCAACAATATTTCGGGTTTTACACTTCCCTGCGCGTATCATTGCGCACTCTTGCGGCTTCATCTCAACTCGTTTATCTACCGAGGCTTCACACTAGCCTTACGATGTCCACATCGTCTCAATAACATACGTTTACATTCGTAAACATTCCATGTGCCCAACCTAGGGCTCTGAAACTAACTGTCACGGGCTGACTTTTTCCTTAACGGAAAAATGGCTCGTGCGACACTTACCAAGGGACACGTCCCGTGTAAGTCAGCCTACCTCCCCTCCAGCCTCTACGCCCAAATTCTCATTTTTGGGAGACTACAAACCCATAATATATTGATTTACGAAAGCTCACAAGCTATCTCAATGCATACATATGTGGGCCCGCACAACACCGGGACCCGGCACTCGAATAGCATAACCGGATATAAAATATAGCATTTTCCACCAACACTATCTCGACAATCCATCATTGTCAACGCATTGTCTAAGGGCGAGAGGGTTCACGACTAAAGCCCAAGACCACCCTGACCGGCATAAACACACACGTATAACGCAAGCGCACGTATCGTTCAAGTAGTATAAAAAAATATCGATCCCACGAGGACTTAATTCCTACTGTTGTTATTAATTATTGAATCTATTTATTTACAGATATCTAATTGAGGGTGAGGAGAATGATTGTTTGATTGGTTGAATGTGGTTTTACAAAATAAATAAAAAGACAAAAGAAAATACTAAGGAAAATAACAAAAGACACAAAGATCTAGGGTTGTGAATCCTTCTAATATCATTTAAAAGATGAAGTGGTTATTTTATGTTTGTGTAATAAATCAGTTTACTAACCTGGAACACTAAATTATGCAAAAGCCTATGTCGATGGTCAGACGCAAATACCCAGTTTAACCCAATTGAACCATATGTCTATGTCAATCAAATTATCTGGATTCATTAAGTTTAAGTTCCAATTATGCTACCGCTACCCCCACCCGATAGGTATATTCCTATCCTGTAAGGAAATCTATTAAATGGTTATTTATCCTCAAGGAAGATCGTGGGCTATTAAGTCTAAGGCTGAAACCTAAAATCCCTATGTCTAGTTCATTTTAGATTTACCACATCAATCTTATTGGTGATCAGACAACAAGAAGCATTAAGCTTAAGACTTAATAAGTAAACCTTTAATTACCCAAACTATAAAATAACCCCTTATGAACCGGTGATATTAGAATTCATCACAACCCCAGATAACTAACACATAACTAGGGCTAATAACAACTTAAAAGTAAAAGACATAAAGTAAAGCTGAAAAGTAAAATAAAAATAAAATGCTAAGGTAAAAGGAATTACTTTTACTACTACTACTTTAGATATCTCCCATAAAATAATATATAAACTTGTGATAATAATACCAACCGACCATATAGGCGGTATCCTGATTAAGTCAAATTAAGTCCAACCAGCCATAAAGGCGGAACCAAATTAAATTGCCAACCGACCAATCTGGCGGTATCCTTTATTAGTCAGGTTTAAACCAGATTAAAATGAATTACCAACCGACCAATCTGGCGGTATCCTTTTTAAGTCAATATTTTAAATAGTGAATATATTATTTTTAAGGGAGATTAATCTAAATAGTAACAGTAAAAGAATTACCTTTCACCCTAGCTGGGGGAGTTACCTCCTCATGGTAAATAGTAAAAACTGTAAAAAGTAAAAAGTAAAAATTAAATTACTATTATTACAAAAGTAATTAAAATTATTTACAAAACTAAAAACTAAAAATAAAAATAAAAATAATAAAAAAAAAAAAACGAAAAACTAAAGAATCTAGAGAGAGAAGCTCTCTCTTTAGAAGGAATTGAAGAGAGAGGAAGGTGCACTGAATTATGAAATTTCGCGCTGAATTTATAGAAAAATTTGGTTCCAGCATCGCGACGCCAGGTCCTCAGCGTCGCGATGCCAGATTCTGTCGACGTGGCACGCTCTGGTTCGCTGGTTTGAAGATTCTGGATAAGATGATAAGGTGACACGTGGCAGAGTGGTTGGGCTTCAATTATTGTGACACGTGGCGGCTTCTGATTGGTCGCTGAGATTCTTATCCGCCACGTGTCAGATAAGGATATGATACTCAATTATTGGCGCTGACGTGGCGGTGACGTGGCGACGACGTGGCGACACGTGGGAAAGAGATTGTCGGCACCTTAGAATTGCGACACGTGTCGACACGTGTCACGCTGTGATTGGCTGACGCTGACGTGGCAAGTTGACTTGGTTGACCTTGTGACATGGCGGATGACGAGGCGACACGTGTCAACTCTGAGTGTCGGCATCATATGATGATGACACGTGGCACAGCGCACGTTAGCAGGTCGGCTGTGATGTTGACATGTGGCACGGCGTATTTTAGCAAAGTCAAACTTTTCTCAGATTCTGATTTGTGGAGCCGGCGCACGTTAGCACTGTTCGGCGCGCATTTTAGACGTCGCGACGCGGAAGTCTGGGCGTCGCGATGCGAAAAAGACCAAAATATCCCTGTGACGTATTTTTGTCCGTTTTTTTGGCCCCAAATTGCCTCCAATGCTTTCCAAACTTTATTTTTTATCTAAATAACACAAAACATATCAAAACGTTCACAAAACTCAAGAAACTATACAAAATATTAGGTAAAATGAGTGGGAATAAGTGATATAAATACCACTCATCACACCCCCAAACCTAACATTTTGCTAGTCCTCGAGCAAAACATAGAGTAAAATAACATAAATAAATTAACTAAGCCACTTTCGTAGGGATCACGGTTGCATTTAGCGTATGCAACAAGCCTTTAAACCCCTAGGTGTCCCTAGTGGACGAGTTGTAGTCTCGTGAGGGTTTACAGCAATGATACCCACAAACATTTTTACAAAAGTAAAAAGTTAGTTAAAACTAATGCACACAAAAGCAAAAAGACAAGCGAAAAGAGAATAAAGATGTTAGTGACTAATCAGGTGAAACTTCTACTCCAAGTTACTAGTTGTTTTGTTTTTTCTAAATTACTGAATAAGTAAATTCTCCGATTATTTTTACCATTCTTCATATACACAGCCAACAAAATATTAATCAACTCATTTTTGCCCACAACAGTCATAAGTGCAGTTGATAAGAGAGTAATATTTTTGTCCTAAAGTTCTATCAGATTTCACACCTTTTTTGCAGCAATGGAATAATTTTTTTTTCCTGATTTTTTTCTTTGATTTTTCTCTATTTTTTATTTATATACAATATCTTCCATCTATGTAACGAGCGTTGGGTCGGTGGCTCCCAAACTAGTTGGCTTTAGGGCACCAGGTGTTAAGACACCCCTACGGACTTAATTACCCAGACTTCAGATATATATATATTTTTTTTGCAGCATCTTTGATCCATGTAGCGAGCTTTGGGCCAGTGACTCCCAAACCAGTTGGTTTTAGGGCACTAGGTGTTAAAACACCCTTACAGACTTAATAACTCGGATCTCAGAAGTTTTTATTTTTTTTTATTTTTTTTTTCTCCATTGCTTTTTGAGATGCTTCCTCCAATTAAACTAGAGCACTGAATATTACAAACTTTTCAATTTAGCTCATGTCCGTATGTTACTAATATCTGCTAACTAAACATATGAAGATTCCTTTTAGTCCGTTTTAAGGAGAATTCACAAATTAAATAATTTAAAAGGAAATAAACAAAAATTAACTTGTTTCGAAAATAGGCTTGAGATACGTCTCAGGAATGGAAACTCCTTACTCGGCTCTCTCTTACCAATTTCACTTTTTTAGTCAAAATAAAAATACAAAAACATAAAATCTTTTTGTAATTTTTGAAAAAATTTCAATTTTTTTGTATTTTTCGAAAAATTTTGGACTATAAAATAACACACAAACAAGAAACAAGGTACTAATCAACTAATTCACTCCCCCAAACCTAAATGAGACATTGTCCCCAATGTCTTAAACAGTAAAATGAGAGTTAAGAAGGTCGTACCTGGTTAGCTGAAATCTACAGAAAATTAAAGGTTAAGATCCAGATTAATCCGACGTCTCTTACCACGATCGTCCTCAGAACAATTTATCTTTGAAATGATGGGGTCAACTTGTGGTTCATAGGCTATGAGTTGGTCTATTAGATCCGGAGCAGTTCTGGCAGTAAAGAAGAGTTCTTTCAAAGTTTTTGACACGAACCCATTTCTCCGAGCATCATCAAGAAACACACAATGAAAATCATAAAATCCATCAACGTTGAGCAGTCCAAGCGGTTTCTGGTGTATGTTCAGGTTCGCCCAAGATAGAACTATAAAAATTTCCTCCAGTGTACCCAAGCCACCTGGCAAAGCGATAAAAGCATCAGCACGGTTAATCATTTCTACCAGTCGTTCAGACATACCTGGCACGATCAATTCCTCTCCGTTTGAGGATCCAATAAGATTTGCCTCTGCCAAGGGTTTTGGGATGATTCCCAAAACATGACTGTCTCCTTCATGTACAGCCTTTGAAACGATCCCCATTAGTCCAAGATTTCCTCCGCCATATATTAAGTGCATATTCCTTGCTGCTAAAACTCGACCCAATTCTTGTGATGCCTCTATGTATTGTGGCTTAGTACCAACACTAGTACCGCCCAAACACACAGATGTTTTCAACTCGTCTTCTTGAAGTGGCTTCCATTTTTTTTTATGTATTTTTCTTTTCAACTCTGGATGCCTTCAAAAGTGCAATGACGGGTGAATTTATAGTACCTGAAAAAGGGTGAGTAATAATAGCACTAATATCTTCCAACGGACGATTGTTAGCTAAACAACAAATGAAATCGTGAAAGGTCAAAAAGTCTGGATCCTGTCTACGAAAATAAAGATAATTACAACAGACTAACGAATCAAAGCAATAATTAAGACAACGGAATTGTGTACGCAATACGCCAATCGTTTGGTATAAATTCATTAGGATGTGTCTCAAGATTTCATTCCTTATTCAGCCATCGCTAATGAATTGTTTCTCATCTTTGATTGCCAAACACAATTCCTTCTGTCTTAAAATGCTTCGTTTGTGCCTTTCCCTACAAAAATAACACACAAAATTAAAAGTTCACACAAAATATGAAAACAAATACAAACAAATTGCATGGGTTGCCTCCCTGCTAGCGCTAAATTTTTCATCTTCAGCCAGACGTGACTGAAATTCATCTGTTAAGGAGGTTTCAATGTTGTTTTAGATGTCCGATCAAAAACAATCCTGTGAGCGTTGCTTTTGAAGAGTCTCTTCCAACGGTAAGGTGGCAAAAAGAGTTTTGTCTCATGCAGTGCTCGTGTCACCTTTTTGATTCTTGTTACTCCAGTGGTTCCTGCAAAGAAAGAAAGAAAATCAGGAGGTCTTATATGGTGCTTGACTTGGAATGGAAGTTCCATTCTGTCAAGCTTCTGGGTGATATCTTTGATTTGTACTCCCCAAAACAACGATGTTTCTCTGAATGCTCTGGATCTTTATTAAGGTCAGACATTTGCTTCTTTATTTGCTCTGTTTCTTGTTCCACCTGAGGATGTAAAGATGTTTCTGACATTAGGTCTTCATCCTCTGATCTGGTTGAAATGATTGGCTCAGGTAGA
The DNA here is from genome assembly GCA_019454045.1 of Zanthoxylum bungeanum. Classification (NCBI taxonomy): domain Eukaryota; kingdom Viridiplantae; phylum Streptophyta; class Magnoliopsida; order Sapindales; family Rutaceae; genus Zanthoxylum; species Zanthoxylum bungeanum. The sequence continues at coordinate 18,865 of SKCR01013159.1, forward strand.
TCTTCATCAAACATTTGTGCCATGGAATCTCCAAGATCTTCATTTTGAGGATTGAAAGTTTGATCCTCCGTTGTTGGTGCAGTTGGTACAAATAGCTCAGCTTCTTCGTCAGAATCAGAATCTGAATAATAAAAGTCAAATAGAGACTTTGCTGGTTTGGACTCCTGAACTGATACCTCTGGTTGTTGATACTGCTCAGCCTCCTCCTCTGTTAAGGTGTCATTGTGGATTTCTGGGTACTTGAAGGCTTCATCAGTGTCATCTGAAACGTTTCTTGAGGTATGTAGTCCTGGTTTTCTGTGAATTGTCTCATTTGATCTGTCATCATCTGAATGAATTCTGATTGTCTCTGAATACTTTCAAGTTGCTTCAGGCTTGTTTCAAGCATTGTATCCAACTTTTCGTCTCGTTTCTTGGAAAAAATTTTGAGCATATCAATCAATTGTTCTTCCTCTGATGGTTCTGGTTTTTGTTGAGGAAGTAGTAGGTGGATGGTGGATAAGATGGAAAATGTTGGTTCTGTGAAATGGTGCTGGCTCATCATACCATAAAGGATCTTGATAACTCTGCCACCCTGGATGATAGTTGTAATCGCAATAATCTCTATGGTGGTTACATTACATATGTCACATCTCCCCGTTGCGTTTTGTTTAGTAAATATTGTATTGCTTGGTTCTGACATCCAGTGATAATTGTTGGGCTGGACAACATGCCTCAGAAAATCGGACTGTTGCTCCCAGATGTGGGGGTATCTTCTTGTAAAGCTCGTAATCTTTCAATCTCCCAGTAGTGTTCCATTTTTTAATTACCTGAAAATACAATAAAGAAATAAAAATTACAGATAAAGATAAAGAAAATTAGATACAAGCAAATTGGATAGCTTCAAAATTAACAACTCAAGAAATATAAGTCCCCGGCAACGGCGCCAAAAACTTGACCGGCGTAAACACACACGTATAACGCAAGCGCACGTATCGTTCAAGTAGTAAAAAAAATATCGATCCCACGAGGACTTAATTCCTACTGTTGTTATTAATTATTGAATCTATTTATTTACAGATATCTAATTGAGGGTGGGAGAATGATTGTTTGATTGGTTGAATGTGGTTTTACAAAATAAATAAAAAAGACAAAAGAAAATACTAAGGAAAATAACAAAAGACACAAAGATCTAGGGTTGTGAATCCTTCTAATATCATTAAAAGATGAAGTGGTTATTTTATGTTTGTGTAATAAATCAGTTTACTAACCTGGAACACTAAATTATGCAAAAGCCTATGTCGATGGTCAGACGCAAATACCCAGTTTAACCCAATTGAACCATATGTCTATGTCAATCAAATTATCTGGATTCATTAAGTTTAAGTTCCAATTATGGCTACCCCCCCGCCCGACAGATATTCCTATCCTGTAAGGAAATCTATTAAAGGGTTATCTATCCTCAAGGAAGATCGTGGGCTATTAAGTCTAAGGCTGAAACCTAAAATCCCTATGTCTAGTTCATTTTAGATTTACCACATCAATCTTATTGGTGATCAGACAACAAGAAGCATTAAGCTTAAGACTTAATAAGTAAACCTTTAAATTACCCAAACTATAAAATAACCCCTTATGAACCGGTGATATTAGAATTCATCACAAAACCCAGATAACTAAACACAACTAGGGCTAATAACAACTAAAAGTAAAAGACATAAAGTAAAGCTGAAAAGTAAAATAAAATAAAATGCTAAGGTAAAAGGAATTACTTTTACTACTACTAATTTAGATATCTCCCATAAAATAATATATAAACTTGTGATAATAATACCAACCGACCATATAGGCGGTATCCTTATTAAGTCAAATTAAGTCCAACCAGCCATAAAGGCGGAACCAAAATTAAATTGCCAACCGACCAATCTGCGGTATCCTTTATTAGTCAGTTTTAACCAGATTAAAATGAATTACCAACCGACCAATCTGGCGGTATCCTTTTTAAGTCAATATTTTAAATAGTGAATATATTATTTTTTAGGGGAGATTAATCTAAATAGTAACAGTAAAAGAATTACCTTTCACCTTAGCTGATGGAGTTCCTCCTCATGGTAAATAGTAAAAACTGTAAAAAGTAAAAAGTAAAAATTAAATTACTATTATACAAAAAGTAATTAAAATTATTTACAAAACTAAAAACTAAAAAAAATAAATAAATAAAAAAAAAAACTAAAAACTAAAGAATCTAGAGAGAGAAGCTCCTCTTTAGAAGAATTGAAGAGAGAGGAATGTGCACTGAATTATGAAATTTTGCGCATGAATTTATAGAAAATTTGGTTCCAGCGTCCACCATACGTCCGACGCCAGTCCTCAGCGTTGCGACGCCAGATTCTGTCGACGTGGCATGCTCTGGTTCGCTGGTTTGAAGATTCTGGATAAGATGATAAGGTGACACG